>JAACJT020022781.1:6151-22785 GCA_009936485.2 Gymnarchus niloticus | reverse complement strand
ATAAAGACATAATTATATATGAGATTTTGAAGAACTCTAACTGATCATAAAGTGTCTTTACAATATCTGTTTATAACCTTCTACAAAATTGTGAATCCTGGACAGAGTTATGGGGGATCGGTATATACATTATTAATACACAGCACAACCCTGTAGTGAATGAGCAGAGTAGAAGATGGATGGATGGATGGATGGATGGATGGACAACCATACAATGGCATAGATCCTGGGTCACTGATATAGGATGGATGGATGGATGGATGGATGGATGGATGGATGGACAACCACACAATGGTATAGATCCTGGGTCACTGATATAGGATGGATGGATGGATGGATGGATGGATGGACAACCATACAATGGTATAGATCCTGGGTCACTGATATAGGATGGATGGATGGATGGATGGACAACCATACAATGGTATAGATCCTGGGTCACTGATACAGGATGGATGGATGGATGGATGGACAACCATACAATGGCATAGATCCTGGGTCACTGATATAGGATGGATGGATGGATGGATGGATGGACAACCATACAATGGCATAGATCCTGGGTCACTGATACAGGATGGATGGATGGATGGACAACCATACAATGGTATAGATCCTGAGTCACTGATACAGGATGGATGGATGGATGGACAACCATACAATGGCATAGATCCTGAGTCACTGATACAGGATGGATGGATGGATGGATGGATGGACGGATGGACAACCATACAATGGCATAGATCCCGGATCACTGATGCAATGGCCTGTGTAGAGAGAAGAAAACTACAGTCCTTCAGAATAATGGGTCTGGAGGATGCAATAAAAAAGACAGGAAAGGTTTATCAGCATGGGGTGATCTGTGGATGTGGCTCAGCTCTCAGGAAAGCCAAACTGCACCTGAGAGAAGGTTTCCAGTTAAACATTTTGGCGTTTTTCCCTCATGACAGATGAGCATTACCCAGAGGATGGCTGCGGAAACCACGGCCGCGAACCTGAGACCGGCGCTGACATAAACCAGTCGTTCCACGGGGCATCCGTAATCCTAAGCCCATGAGATTCCCAGAAGATCCCAGGCTGTCCTGTTTTCCTCACATTTCCGTCCTCAGCGGGCTGTTTCTTAGATCGCTGGGCCAGAAACAGATTTCTGGTTTGGCTGTTTAGTCAGGTTCGAATAAGTGGGAAAACATTCTGTTCTTCAGAAGGAAAAAAAAAAAAAAACAGACGGGAGAAAAACAAGTGGATCCCGACTAGCTGGAATGTAGTTTCTTGTGGCATAGTGGTTTTGCACAAAAATCCTAATAAAACATTAGGAGATATGGAATAGCAGAATGGGTGTAGGGTCTATTTCAGGATGCCATTCCAAAGGGTTCAGGTGGTCTACAGTTGATGTACAACATGCAAGTGTCTGCAAATATTTATATTTACATATTTCATATATACATGTCCCACTTAGAGGAGCAGAGTTCAGAGTGTTTTAGATTTTTCTGATTCTTGGCTGTATCTCAGAGCTTGACTGTCTTCTGCAATAATCCAGTAATTAAGTAATGATTAGACAGCAATAGCGAATGGAACGTCGATGACTATTCTGGCTGGGCAGAAGTTGGTCTGCCATTTCAGGCTTTTTTCTTCACCATTTGTTTTTCAGAAGAAAATTCTATTTTGATACCAGCCACCCATAAAGGACTCGCCCAAAAGAACAAACTGTGCTTTTCTCACCTGATTCTCAACTCAGAGCCTCTTTAATTATTGATACCTGAGCACAGTACATCATCGGGGTAATGATCCCATAAGCAAGTGGGGAGAAAAGAGGGGTGGAGATGTGTTTCCAGCTGCCCCAGTCACTCAATGAGAGAGGCTCTTGAAGTACGTAGAGCTTGTAGAAAGGAAACAATTGACCGATTTTACTAGCCGTTTTTTTCTCGTGCTGGCCGGAAGTGATGCTTGGTGAGAGACTTGGCTGGAAGTTGGCGCTCCTTCGTAGTTTTCTTGTTCCATTTTGAGAACACAAACATGAAAAGATGGAAGGGCTGAAGTTCTTCACCAGTTAATTGGCCCTCCTCCTTAAAACCCTCCTCGTCTTTAAAACAGCGTGGAAGTATCTGACACACTCTGCCTAAACACACGACTCCTCGTATTTTGCATCCCACAAATTACTTTCCACTGAAGACCCACTGCCCAGCATACATAATTAACACCGCATAAATAAAATATAAAAACGTCTCTACGAGCAGTGCTCAGAAATTTGAGTTAATAGTGTTCTTCTATTCTTGTTTGGGCTTAAGAGGAGCTGTCAGACTGTAAGGGTGTCTGAAAACTGGTTTGATGTGCTTGGTTAGGTTGCATTACTATCCTCTGTGGTTTATTGCCGAATGTTATTTTCCTTGGAGCATTAGATAATAAACAATAGCTTTAAATAACAAGACTGAGTCACAAAGAAAATGGACGGTAGCATTTCCATATTCATTAGCGTACTGAATGTTATTTTGCCTGTTCAGAAAGAATTGTGGGGGAAATATACCATTATAGATTTGTTTTTTCAGAGTGTAAGTGATAATTCTTATTAAATAATTTAAATTCAAGCTTACATTTTTGATGTCGTTCCAATTTCTTCCAAGTTATGCAAATAAGAATTACGTTATGAAGTCAGCATGAATGAATTCAATTTCTTGAGCTGTTAATTAAAAAAGAAAGGACTTCTCAATGTTCCTTCTGGTTTGCTAATCGATGAAGTGAGATAAAATAATGCAAGCAGTGAGCAAAAATCATAGAAGTATATTCTATAATTTATAACAGTAGGATCATTTTCTTGCTTTAATATTCAACGTTTTGCCCAGTTTGATTTTTCATTTCTAAAAAAGCAAAGCAAAGGGACTATTTTATTTCAGTTTGCTGTTAGTAGACTCATGATACGACAAGAAAATGACGTGAGAACGCTGTGATCAAACGGATTCTTATATACATTTGCAGTGTTCTGACTGCATGTTGTTATCCTCCTAGGAAATGGTCTTGTGGAACATCATTAGGAGAACCGGCAATGAGGTTACAGCTTGGACAAATGCTGTGTGACTATGTTTGGTGGGAGGACACTGATACTGAGTGAGCAGACTTTCAACAAGACAAATCATCTTGTGACACTGAGTCACAATTCCTAAGTAAATGGTGCACTGGTTAAAATTATTGCCAAAATCTTCTCACTGGCAATGCTCACTCTTTGCAGAAGTAAACATCTGAACATAAACCTCTATTTGGAATGTACCTCAGGCCCCGCCTCCTTGTCACTGACTGTACATCAGACTCCCCCTCCTTTTGATAGATTATACCTTAGGCTCCACCTCTCTTGATCATGAATCCCGTCTCATTGATTTTGCAGTGAGGCCCATAAATCTTACTGTTCGCAAGTAGCGTCACTGTCTGTCCCTCATAACTGTGAGGTAAAAACAGCCTCGCTGTTGACTGAATTTCGGAAACAGCAATGCAGCCTCCTACTGCTGACTGTGAGGCAACCATAAGATCGTTGAACCCTGCTGCCAGGTGATAGCAGCTCATTAAACCAGAAGTAGCTTTGGTTGGTGACTCAGTTGAAAGCCATAGTCTATATACTTCCACTGTAGTTAACTGGGAATTTCCTATGGCAAGGACGGCAATACCAAATGATTCTGGTCTCTCCGCCTGGGCTAAACCCTAAAACATCTGCCTGACCCTGACAGGTGGGCCAAACCACCTGGAACTGAAGGTCTCTATTTCTGCCTGTAAATGACCAAATAAAACAATAGATTGGTTTAAACAAAGCATCCTTATTGAACTATCTGTCATAACAGTTAGCCTGGAGCCAATCCCAGGAAGCATACAGGACACAAGGCAGGGAACATCCTGGATCGGATACTAGTCCAAACTATAGGCAGTTTAGGGACACACAAATTCACCAAACTGTGTGCATTTTGACTTCAAGAAGAAACCCAGGCAAGGTAAGGAGAACCCGCAGATTCTGCAGAAAGAGAGCAAGAGGTGCATGGTGGTAGGGCAGACCACTCTGTCACACTTTGCATTTTCCTACACATACTTTTTATGTGGAAAAATACTTAGCACTTTTTGTTAGGATGCTAAAAACAGCAGCCAGGAACTGAGATGGATGCAGGGATTCCTCGTGAGCAATTAGATTGACTGTGTTGAGCTATGGACATATGGAAGGGCGCAGTCACCTAACACCTCATAATTCAGCCTGTGCATGGTAATTTCATTGGCGACATGCTGCTGTTAACTATGGTTGTATAAATGTACCTACAGGGCACAGACTCTTCTAACAATACCCAAGTTATTACTATAATACTGTATAGCCAGCTAACTATTACGTCTCAAAAAACAGGAACATATCTTAACTCGCTACATATTCGCCAATAGTAGAGGATTAGCTGCTCGTTGGAAAAAACAGGCTCATCCGTGGTCTAATGAGCTGATTTAGCATACAGTGGAGGCCCTTGTGATGCGGTGACCTTTAAATTCCTCACGCCAGGATCCACACAAAGGGGGGAGATGAGCAAGGCACATTGAAATGTCTTCCCGGTTTCCCCCAGACACAGCCGCCACTCCGACATGAATGTATTGATGCAATTACACAGTGTGTTAAAATGGAATTTTCTGTCGTTATAGCAAAAAGAAGGTGGGGGGGTGGGGGTTGAGGCGGACTTGGATGGATTACCGTGCTTAGATTCCCGTTGCCTAGATGCATTATCATATTGAAAGAATTTTATAAGGCTGATATTATAAGGGAGTGGGGCATTGCAGGCAGTTCAGTAGCTTGCCGATTTTGAATTGTATCCTTTTACGCTCGTGGGCAATGTTGCGAAGTGAGTAGGTAATTCACCAAGGCATGCTTTAAATCCAACAACAGCTCTTCCAGGGGGCTTTGAATTGAAAAATGCCTCAGTTCAGACTTGACTGGGGGGGGGGGGTTCTGAAAATTTTCTCCAGGTGAAAATACAGCCATGCCGGATAGGAACAGTGGTGCCACATCGAAAATTATGGATTGGGTGTCCTGAGTCACGGTACGTGTTCTCCGGCGATCTTGCTGAAGATAAGCCCCGTGAGTTTTATATAATGAGAAGCCACAGAATGTCACCTTAGCCTCATCCCTGGGTCTCATATCCAACATGGAGCATAAAGACCCGTAAAATCTCTTTCAACATCAGTCAAGTCATAATATACTCACTCTCCGCTTTCAGAAAGTAGACCCGCACACTAAAACTGTCACTCAAGCCTTTCTGTCTGCGCGCTTTGTCCCCAAATTTGTGTGACACTATTTGATGCCTAGACGTTTTGCTGAAATATCCCAGTTTTGTTAAGCAGAAAGAAAAGAAAAAAAAATAAAAATCTGGAATCCCAGTATTAAATAAAACAATTAGACCAGAACAATAACCCCGCAGCCAGCATCTCCAAACACTGTGACAATGTTATCAAAACGCCACAGCACTGTTGCGGGAAATTTGGCTGTGACGCCATGCAGACAGTAACCTGCGTTCGTCGCAATGTCTCATGCATCACGTTTTTCTTTTATCTCATATAGGGTAACCATCGTGCTGCGACAGCCCCCAGTTTTTGTCGCTCATAAAGGTGCATGTGGCAAATTTTTGACGAATTATGAATATATTATGAGTATATTTTGGGTTCTTTACTGATGTTCCCCTGTAGTTATGACTATTTATGTGGTTCTCATTCTTTCAGATTCCCCCTAACAGGCTGCAGGCGTTACTGCATGCGTTCTCATTTGTGTGACATCCAAAGTTGATTTGAGGTCCTCCTCTACTCAAAGCATCTTTTCCCAGTTTTAGATGAAACTGTAACTGTCAGTCCTCGTGAAAGGGTAAAATCAGACCCTCTGTTGCTTTGTGCACGGGTGTATTGCTGAAAATAAAAAAAAATGTGCACATGAACACCGTACAGAACAGATTCATATGGAGCTGGATTGCCCATCCTGCAAAAAGCACCTTGGCCCATGTTTTACAATGCATGGTCTAGAAGAAGTATTCACACCGCACTCTTTGTCTGATTTCTACCTTTATTGCAAATTGACACTCCGGAGCAGAAAATATTTAAAGCTAAACTTAATCCTTTGTCTGCAGATATTGCAAACAACGACTACATCTGGACGTCTTTGGAAGCTGCTTTCGGAAGCTCAAAGTGCATCGGTGGGAAGGACTGCCCTAACGAGGTTACATATTTGCATCAACGATTTACCTATTCTTTGTTAATCTAACACTTTTATCCATGGCAGCATGCATGCCCATGAAAGCAGAAATTCAAAATAGTAAATGAGTAGCTTTGAGAGTACATTAATTTCGATCTATATAAATGCTTCATTATAGTCAATTACACTGGGTGTGGGTCATTAAGTGCAATGTGTAATAGTCAGTATACATTTATTCAATTTTTTTTTTGTTGTTGTTGTTGACTGCAAAACCTAAAGTTTAAAGGGTTTTTTTTTAAAGAATAAAAGATCAACTTTAACACACTTTGACTAACGTCACGGCCAATTGTTGCAGTGCAATCAAAAGGTAAAAAAAAAAAACTGAATTCTGACAAGGACAAGCCAACAAGGTCATGCGATGATAATGATTTATTCTTTCCCATTGCTAATGGAGAAAAGAACGGAAAACAAAATATTTCAGTCCAAAAAAGAAACGGAAACAAATTAGACTGAGGGTTGGCAAACGGTATCCAGTGATGACGGACTGATTCCGTTTACCCTCAAAGCCAGTCTGCCTCCCAATGAGTCACCCCCGGATCTTTAAACAGCAAAGTGGTCTCCCACAGTAAACCATGGGTGATAAAATTATTTCAATCACTTAACATCATATCTGCAGTAAATCATTTATTACATGATTTAAATTCTCCTTTAACCTTAACTTGGTTTTTACCATATAAGCACATAAAATACAAACGTAACCAAGAACCTAGCGACGATTACATCGAACACGGTTTCTGAAGAAACAAAACTACAAGTACCATCAGCCACTAGCTCTCAGGTTTGACCATGTAGCTGCTCTGCTAATGTCCGGGATGAAACTGGTGAGTCAAACCAAAACAAACAAAATGCTTTAACAGTCTTCACCATCAAACAGCATACATTTAACAATGAATAACGAATTTTAGAATAATCTGCATATTCAGTTGGTCAACCAGAACATTGTAAGATATTTAGAACAGTTTGTGTATTACAGGAGTATAGTTTGTCCATGTCCCCTACACAACTTTAATATATGATCAGATCCATTGGAACTAGCTCATTACACCCATTAAGGTAAAGATTTTATGAGGAAAGCAATACTGTTGTGATGGAAAAACTCCTGTTTACAGCTTTTTGTGTTTAAATGCTATAGCAGAACTTATGAAGTGTATAAACAACAACCTAAATGCAAATTAATATTCATTTTAATCTTTAGTTTGTGTGTGTGTGTACACTATGCTTGTTTTATGTTGTGAGAACAAAATGTCACCAGAAGGTAATTAAAACCTGACATTTTTACGTCCCCATAAGGGACATAAACATGTGATATAAATCTGTGAATGCAATCAAAAACCAAAAGAGCCAAAAGTCTTGTATTTTGTTGGGTTATTTCTGGTTACGGTTAGGGCTGGGTAAGACTTAAGGTTGTCACAGTTAGGATTAGGCCCATAGAAATTAATGGAGGGTCCCCACAAGGTTAGAAATACAAACGTGTGTGTGTGTGTGTGTTCCACGAGGCACCAAATAAGATTTTGTTCTTGAACTAACAATGAAAGATTTGTAGGGATGTTAGTAATGGTATCCACAATACTTTATTAAATCATACATTCAAGAAGCATTTCAAATCACATCAACTTTTAGTGTACATGTATATGGAACACGAGGTACCGATACAGTGAAAGACTCACATAAACATGTATGACAATGCTGGAACGCTAGGGAAAACGCAAAGAACTTTCTAAATTCACTTTGATTTGTAATCTATCACAGTATAAAGACATGATATTTAATGTTTAGTTTGGTCAGCTTCATTTTTTTTTTTTTTTGTAAATTTACATCCATTCTTGCCTTTGAGGGCCTACAACACATTCCAAAAAAGTATAATGAGTTAAAAAAAAAAAGAAAATTATGTGATTTGACACAGATGATGTTCAACAGGTGATTGAAATCATGCCTTGGTATGAAAGCTGAATCCAGGAAAGGCCCAGTCCTTTAGGAGCAAAGATGGGCCGAGGATCACCAATTTGAACACAAATACATGAGGAGAATCATTCGAAACTTTAAAAGCAATGTTTTTCAAAGACGGCTTGGAAGGGATTTGGGTATTTCACCCTCAACAGTGCCTAACATAATTAAAACAAGGAATCTGGAGACATTTCGATGCGTAAAGGCCAAGGACGCGAGTCTAAGCTGACACCTGTGATCTCTGATCCCACAGGCAGAATTGCATCAAGGGCCGTCATTTGTCAATAAATAATGGAACCACATGATTTAACCATTTCTAAAGTGAATTTAGAAATCACTGCTTTCTATTTTTATTTGCATTTTCTATAGCGTCTCAGGCTTTTTCAATTTGGGGCTGTACAACCTAAACATCCGCATCTCAAACCAATTAATTGCCTGTAATTGACTACTGGAAGGGGTCTAACAAGATTACTCATATTTGCACATGGAAAATTAAAAATAAAAACGATTTTCCAAATTCCAAACTGAACTTAAGTTTTAGACCTCAACATACAGTTGGACGATAGCATTAATGAATGAAAATACAAGGACTTCATCTTAAATGCAGTATTTTGTGTCATTGAATAGGCCTGCACATAGAAGCACTCAACTGACATTTTCAGCTTAACTGAGAATATAATTTATTTATTTATTTTTTTTACTTTTTAATAAGTCGCCAGTTTGATTTCAGAAATTCATAGCATTTGAATTTAATTTCAGTTACGCTGGAAGCAGATGCTTACTGCAATCTTAAAAGCCATCCCAAGGTTCAATTAATTAAATTGCATGTAATTATTTTCCACATCAAGCTGTAATTTTCTGCTCTTAGTATATTAACTCTAATGGTGCTTCAGTTTACAGCGATGTCATAGACGGTATTGGTGAGTTGTGATTTACTGCAGTAACTGAAAAGCACGAGGCCGTACAACTACAATGTCCTCCTTCCAGCAGTCACCTTTCGTAAATAACACGGGGCCATCGTGACACACAGATCTCGTAGGACGCCAGCTTTCTGAGATACGAACCTCGACCGTTCACTCCACCTCCGTTCGACGATTCTGACTTTGCATACTGGCAGACTAATTCCCCGCAGCTGTGCTGCATGCCTGTGGCTTTGTAATTCAGTAAATCACGCGGTCGGTCTGAGTTCCCCTTCATGTACCGTCTTAAGACTTCTGGCATCAGTGCCGCGGTATCTGTTAATGTTTCTTCGGTCCTATGAAACGGCAAGTGAATATGTTTTCAGCAGACTAAAGAGAACGGTGGACCTGTAATAGGAAATTGGTATAGCAGACAAATACCCCCAGATTTACCTGCAGTGGCAGAATGGCTTCAGCCCCAGGTTGATGCCTTGTAAGCTTAGCCAAAGTATCTAAAAAAAAAGTGAAGTTTCCATTTCCTTCGAATGATTCCAGCATTCAGTATATGACTCAACATGTTTGCCTTTATTGTAATTCATTCCTAAGCTTTTGTGATGTTATCTTGTGATCATCCATCCATCCATCTGTCCATCCATACATCAGTCTGTCTCCTAACCTGTTATCCATGTTGAGGTCATGGGGGGGGGGTATTGGGCCTATCTGAGGCTGCATAGGATACAATGTCGAGGTATACCATGGGTGGAAAGCCAGTCCATCTCAGGACACACAGACACTCTGTGGGCATTTCACAGTCACTAATTAGCTTAACTGCACTTTTTTGGACTGCGGGAAGAACCCACGCAACATGGGGAGAATGTGAAAACTCCACAGAGAGAGAGCCTCCAACTCTGGTAACCCCTGAGCCTTCATGCCTTATGGTGATAAATGTGAAATAAATATCCTCTACTGGGCATTCTGGGTTTGTACACATTCCATGGATTCCATTTCCATCCTAAAAAATATCCAGAGCCTTGAAGGATAAGACATGCTTTGCCATGGAGTGGACTAACTCTGGACAGATGAATCTTGTGTCTTCTTCATCCTCCTTTACCTCCTGCCTTGTCTGGATCCTGGGCCTATAGTAGGAGAGAAACACAGGTTGGCTGGAAGAAGTTGGTACAGAAATGAGTTGCCCATCATGACAAAGCCCTAGGACTCCTGGACCCACTAGCCCCATCTGATACGACCCTGCTTTCTTGGCTCTGATTGGTGCTAAGCTGGCCTCCCAGCCCACCCACCAAGGCCCTTTCACACGCTCCTGCGTAGTTCGATTAGCCTTCTTCCCATGAGACCCCTACAGGTTTGCCTACTTGATGCGACACCATGCTCCGTCCCTCCTGCGGCAGCCCCATTGGGAATCAGGGGCAGAAGCCCGGCTATGCCTCACGGTTAGCTGCAACGGCTCTTGTTGCATAGATCAACTGTCCTCAGAGCCCAGCAGAAAATGTGCGTCGCAGGTTTTGCGTCAACGTCATCCTGAACGGAGCAATAAAAATCACGCTTCCATTAAAACGGAGCAGCAGCCAATCTGCAAGCGCTTCGAGTTTAACATATTCTTTTCCTATTTGGCCGCTTCTCCCTCAGGGTTTATTAAACAATAGAGCGGATGAAAAGAAATGATGACATCCCATATGCCGGAGTCGGTGTTTCAGTCTCAATCGTACGTTTATTTATATCCCGCTGAAACGTTACCATGGTAAAGCGCCAAACGGAATCAAAACGAATTCACAGCATTGCGCTGGCATGTAGATTGTGATGTAAGGCAGCTCCTCCAGAGAAACACAACGCCACAAACCCCAGTCGTTTAGTATTGCCAATGCTTCGTAAAACGACCGTTCTTTTTGGCTCTCCTGAGGCTTCCAGCAATGGAGAGATGACATTACGCGACAGGCTGTGCGTCGCGGGGCATGATGCATTTTCAATATTGCAAAAAGCATCTTGTATCCACATAACACGCACATTTAGTGGAACCAGATGTTTTATCAGTTGGACGTTTCCAACAGTGTCTACGGAATGTGCTGATTAGATTGAAATTCCTCCAATTCTTATCAAATTTTCATAGATTCTTCATTTTAAAACGACCCCTACCTTTCCCTAAACTGAGCTGCTCTTTAAATTTAAATACGTAAAGTTATTTGCTGTAGTAGCAGACTGTGTAACTAGTGCAGTTTGAACGCCATTGTTTTCGAAGCCAAAGACTTTGTTGAAGTGTATTGCAAAAGTGAACTCTTTCAACTGACGGGCAAGAGCCCGCCAAAATTTAAGAAGTACATCTTGCTGGGTAAAATACGTATGTAGATACAGAAGCATAATACATATTCCAGTGCTATATTTTTACTCGGGTTTGTTTAAAAACCGTATAAGCTATTCATCTGGAAATCTATTTTGACATTTATTTTATTTTCAAACAGCTTCAAGCTGTGTCATGTGCTTCAGTACACAATAATTTTGTTATCTGGTGGCACTTGTGGTCTGTTGGTCCGTCGCATCAATAAACAAACAATCGAATACAGATAGTGTGTGCAGGCCGTTCGTGTAAATCTGGTTTATTTTGGACTCAGAATCGAATTATGCAGAAATGAAAAGCGACATACTTACGTTTATATCACTCCTACAGGCAAAGCATCTGATAATTAGTTTCTACTCTCCCGGATGCTGAGCGGAATACTAATGCACTGTAAAATGTAAAATGTGCCACTTCCAAATTTTATTCTCAGTCCCTCCACGGTCCCTGCGAAACGGAGGATGCAGGCGTGGAGGTGAAAGCTCGCCCAAGCACAAAAACACCGACCAATTATATTTTCAATTTAGGAAAAGGCAAAGCACTGAATCTCTGATTAGGAAAAAAAAAATAAATAAAAACCTACATCAATAAAAAATACACAGACATATGCAGAGCTGAAAGAAAGGATCAGAGATGGCATGGTTTTCGGGGATTGCCTGCATTATTTGGAGAGTGAAGATTGGAGAGCATGGAAATCTTTTTTTTTTCTTTCTGGACATGCACGTTGTGGGCATGGGAAAGCATGTACAGTTGCTTTTTTTGGTGTTATTCCTAGATGCAAGTAGGTAAGATAATACATATTTAATGTCTCTGGACCTCAGACAATTACCTAGAAGAGTAGGATTTAGCCAGTCCAGGTGGCATTGAGCATCCTACAGAAGAGATCAGAATATTTTTCCATGCTAAAATAGCATAATGCAACACATCATCTCAGGTCCATATTCCTAACACACCTTTAGAGTAAGGGGTGTACTGATCGAAGAGTCCAAAGATCAGTTGCTCATTCCCCTGTCAGTGTTTCATCCCAGATATCTTAACGATGCGCTCAGGCCCAGATAGAAGACTCCAAGTGATGACGTGATTGACAGACCTGTTTGTCAACTGTTTTTTTTGGGCATTCCACTGTCATGCTTTGCAGGGAGAGATTTTCTTGGTTTTTCAATCTGAAGGCAGAACCAGCTGGGAAAGTTAGGTCTCGTATACCCTCAAGGAAGTCTTATAACAACAATGTAACTGTATGATTTGAGTGATGAAATACTTTCCCGGATTTATTAAAACATGCAATTTTCGTTACGTTCAGCTTCATAAACACATTCTGTGGTTAGTTTTTGTTAGCTAACACATGGTCTTAACTCACCTGGACTATTTTTAAACAGTTTCTGTCAGGTAGATGGCTACTGTTATGCCTCACAACAAATTCCTTTGCTTTTCTTCAGAAAACGGTTCCCTTTCAAACCCGTGAATTACGTAAAAAAAAAAAAAAAAAAAAAAAGAAGATGGGGAGGCGGAGTGTAAGGACCTCATTTGCATTTCAAGGACCGGGAGACCATACTGGTGCAGACAGTATGGAAAGATATCATCTACGTATGTCATATTCTAATAAGTCTGTCCGGCCTGAAAGCCTCGGAGGTCATTGTGTATCATAACCATAAAAGCAATTACACTGCGGCTATCCCATTTTCATTTCAGTATGTTATTGTCTTCATATCTTTATTCGCGTGGAACGTTTTAGGCCGTAATGTTCATTTGTTCACTTTGATAGCTGTGTCCTCCTTTAGTGCCACACTCTCGGAATTATTATGCTTCCAACAGGCTTTGCTCTCGCTGAAACCGTCGGGTGAAATGCTGGCTGCCTGCCAGCAGCGCCAGTGTGATGCGTTTCTACTAGTGTGGAAATGCTAATATATAGTTGTTGATGCCAATGACGTGTAATATGAATAACTCGACTGTTTACTGTATATTCATCTTTATTGGAAATTATTGCAAGCGAGGCCCAGGGTCCCAAGTCTCCCCGGCCTACTCAAATTCTGTCTAAATGATTAATGCCGTAACGATTTTTAACAGTCTGTTTAACGGTGTACATCGCTTTCACGATCGATACAGTCAGAAGGCAGCCGACAAACACAATCAAAATCCTAGTATGCACAATTCATACAAGGGCTTTAAAAATGACTTTTTAAATCTGTCATCTTTTTTGTGTGTTTGTAGTTGGCAAGCATAATGAATAATAAAATTGTAGGTGAATTAAAAATACATTAAATTCAGAAACCAGTATTCCCCATTGTTCTTTATATTTAGAAAACAGTATTAATCCTTAAATGGCCTGCCAATATAGCCAATGTATTGGTCCTGGCTGCTTGGAATTATGAGGTTAATTCTTTAGTGAGAATAAAAACTGCAGTGAAATTTCTCATATGTGTTTGTGGTAGCTGAAGTGCAGAAAGGTACAAGATGAGGTGAAAAGACGTATGTGCTACTTTTCAAACTAAGGCCAGATAAAAACAAGTCATTTTGAGACAAGGCTTAAGTAATTTCATAAGAAAAAAAATAAACATCGCAGTATCTCTTCCATTAGCCATGCCCCATTTGTCATTCATCTCTGCTCCTTTACACACCTTTGTCACAGCAGTAATTCATAGTGTCCAGTAAATGTGTTCAATCTAGCATAAGAAATGTTATTACAAAATGCATCATGGCTATATTCCCCAGTAAGTCAAGGGCAATTAGAATCTCCATGTGTTACTTTGGCTGTAATAGTTCTATTCTAATTATTCCGTTAACAGTCACTGGCTGTGTTGGGTCTGCGTTTCTCCCAGGACGTCATTCTCTGTAGCCGCTGACAGAGGCCACACGTCGAGAAGCTTCAGAGGTGACCAAAACACAACTCCGTACAGCCACCTTTTCAATGACCAGACAGAAAATGCGTTATACGGGATTAACAGACTAAAGGGCATCCATTCAGGACCCTTAAATTTGAACAGTATGTAATAATGATGTTAATGACAACAGCAGTAATAACTACTGTTATAATCCTTTTATTACTATTGTTATTGTTGTTTAACTGTTATCTTGAACCCTTATTTTAAACTGTCGTGTTAAACCATGCCAATGAAACTCACACAGGCCACACATTACTAGCATTCCTCAGCGATAGCACAGTAGCATCCTCAAGACTTTGAAGAGCGATGACAGCAGCTCCAGGCTCACCACCATCCTGCGATGGACGGACGGACGGACGGACGGACGGACGGACGGACAGGCGCTCTTAGTATCCTGTACGTGGGGTGGCGGTTATTGCTGGCTATGCTGTTTCCCTGACTATGTTTAATAGAAGCCATATGGTTCCGTTCTCGACTTCACTGTCTAACTGGCGCCCCCCCAGGCCAATATTCCCTAAACATCTCCCATTTGTGTGTCATATCTCCAATATTAAGAGAGGCAGCTACGATTACCATGTTATTTTTTTGCAGCCACGCTATTTGGTGGGCTGTGCTATCAGCTATAATTTAATCTGAGAAGGAAAGATGAAAATGATATTGGACATATAAATATTATTCATATTTACATTTGGTTTTCCACCACCTTCTGCTGCATCCATCCATCTTCCAAATGTTTAAACAATAGAAGGTCAGGGGGCCTGGAGCCTATCCCAGGCTGGAAACACCCCGGCTTTAACGGCAGTGTTTCAAATGGCACACGCACAGTTCACATAACTGCAGGAGGAAGCCATGCAGAATAGTCAAGAAAGTCTATGCGACACGGGAAGAACACACGGACATCTTAGGCGCCGAGCTGATATCGGATTCGCACCCCAACCCTGGAGGTTTCAGGTGCCAGTGCTACGTCTTCACCTTTTAAATCCAGCTAAAATAAGCAGGGAATTTTTCTCGTTCAGCAGCCATTCTGATCCAACCCTGAGTGGAGCTAAGTTATACTCTGGTTTAAAGGTTAATGCACTCCAATACGACAACATTTTTAATTAGCTTTTCATTAGTCAAGGAATTAATTAAAAATAATCAAAGGTAAATATGTACATGACATCTTGTACAAACATGCTGATTTTTCTAACACTTCTATAAAAGAAACATGTACATAAATGTGACCTTGCTAAACGAGAACTTTAACATTATGAATCTTCATTAGACCCTGCTTGACATGCTATTAATCTGAATACCCATATGTAGGAAATGATAAGCATCATCTAATCGAACTAATTATTTATTGTCAGCAGATCACTGACCATCGAGTCCCCCTGCGTGAGGATGGGCTGGATCATGAGACATGGCTTCAAAGCTCACAGTAAGTCCGTTACCAGTAGCTTAGCACTCTTCTCACTGGTTACTTGTCATTTGATAAACCCAGTTGTATTTGGCAGTCCACGGTAATCTGCTTTGAGAGCCGTGTTTTCATTCTTGCATGCGAATTATGCAGCTTGTTATGAGCACTTTCCCTGGGAGTGAATAGTTGTGCTGATATTTACTTTAGGATAGCTAGAAAACATCGCTTGCTGCTTGGCAAGGTCTGAGTGTAGCCTGTTTGCAGCTGAACAGGCCGTGCATTCCAGGTTTTGTGTTACTATGGATTTAAAGGGACGGTTGGCGTTCTGAGTGGGACGTATAGCTTTGATTTCTGCTACAGATAAATGTGTCCCCCGATCATTCTCTGACTTCTACCACAACAAAGAAGATGGACGGATGGATACGTATAAGACAGTCAATTAAAATGCACAGTACGACTGGGTAAACGAGCACATCGGGACCTTCGGCTGATTAACACGAAATGTGAATCTTTGGAGGTCAGCCTCATGTGTGGGAGCCTGAGTCATCAGAGGAGGCTAATCCCAAACATCCTGGCTTTCTAATTGCTAACAGCTACATGCTACATGCTATCTCTGTTCAGAACCTAATATGTCATGCCTTAAAGAGCCCCTTGAAGAGAAGCGGTTCACCGTGACCCTGGAGGGCAGTGTGTCTCTGGGCTCACTGGCTCTGTTTTTTTTTTTTTTTTGAGAATAATTCTAATTACCCAAGAACACGCACATGTTCCACTTGAATACAACCTGTGTCTATTTTATTGTTAAGGTTCTGAGGACTTATTCCTATCACATAACAAGGAGACTAATACAGCCTGTGTCTATTTTATTGTTAAGGTTCTGAGGACTTATTCCTATCACATAACAAGGAGACTAATACAGCCTGTGTCT
>JAACJT020022780.1:0-19306 GCA_009936485.2 Gymnarchus niloticus | reverse complement strand
CACTGGATAAACACACACACTCACTGCTAAACAGACTGAATAAACACACACACTCACTGCTAAACAGACTGAATAAAGACACACACTCAGTGCTAGACACACTGGATAAAGACACACACTCAGTGCTAGACACACTGAATTAACGCACAGACCAGGAGATAGTGACACAGTGAGGGTGTAGGAGATGTCATCAGATGTGTTGCTATATTGTTCCTTCTTTGAAAGAAAGCTCCCTTTTGTACTCTGGAAGCACCCAGCCTACCTGGGCAATCAGGACAGTCTGACAGCAGCCAAGCGTGTCAGCCAGGAAGGGTCGGTGCGTGAACTGAGACGGGACAAAGTATTTGTGTGAGCACCTTCTGTTTCAGAAGCCTGCTGCTCTTCACGTTACCGTTTCCTACCAAACCCGCAGCACACGGCTCTCTGAACACCAAACACGCCGGATTTTCCCATGCCATTACAATAAGCATCCATCGTGACAAGAAATCAATTAAGCAGAGAGGTATTACATTGTGAGGGCAGAAGGTATTATTGTTGGCCATCAGCGGCTGTTAGGAACCCAGCCATTCTGGGAAGCATGCTGACCCTTAGCCTGCATAGTAAAATGACCCCTTTCCTAAAGGAATCAGTCTGGCAACAGCACTACCTTGTGTGAACATCCATGTACACACTGACACGCCTATTATACACACCTGTGCTGAATGAGTAAGAGGGCATCTCACGCACACTGTCAGTCCACACAGCATCATCTGCAGCCTCACATGGACGGCAGCACAGAAGATGCCAAGCCGGCTGGGACGCTACCTTCTCGGCTCCCTGGAAGCAGATGCGGCACTGGGGCGTACGGGTGCCGCTGCCCGGCGACGCCGCGTCCAGGCCCGTCGGCAGCCTCTCCTCCAGCGCCAGGCTCCGCGGCCGCGGCTCCCTTCCGTAGTACTCCTCTTCATCATCCTGCGAGGAGCAGTCGGGGAAGGAGGGCCAGCCGCAGCCGCCCATGCCGAGCCCCCGGTTGGCCTGCGCGGCCGCGTCGCTCAGCAGCGCTTTGAGCTGGTTGAAGAGCATGCGGATCCTGGACTTAAACATGCTCTGGATGGACGGGGGGATGGGGAGCCTACGGAGTTAGGGGAGAGCCCACCTCTCCTCTCTTATTATTATTATTAGGCTTCTGGATATTATGGATATTAGGGGTTTGTTCTGGCGAAGTGAAGGATCAGACACTCAGAAAGTGATCATCTCTGGTTATTTGCCCTCTGAAGGGGACCCTCTTTTAACCCACCGTCCAGCTGCAGACAGACAAGGACATGGCTCACATATGTCAAATTTATAAGGAAAGCTGAGGTGAGCTGGACAGGCGTTCCCTAATATCCTGATAATATCCTGATAATATCCCAATAATATCCTAATAATATCCTGATAATATACCGATAATATCCTGATAATATCCTGATAATATCCCGATAATATCCTGATAATATCCTAATAATATCCCGATGATATCCTGATAATATCCTAATAATATCCTGATAATATCCTGATAATATACCGATAATATCCTAATAATATCCTGATAATATCCCAATAATATCCTAATAATATCCCGATAATATCCTAATAATATCCTGATAATATCCCAATAATATCCTAATAATATCCCGATAATATCCTAATAATATCCTGATAATATCCTGATAATATCCCAATAATATCCTAATAATATCCTGATAATATCCTAATAATATCCTGATAATATCCTGATATCCAGTGATCTCTGATGGCGAGCGTCCTGTAGTCCAGATGTGCGAGTGAAGAAGCGCAGAAAACGCAGGATGACTTTTGACAAAGGAAAAGAGCGCCTTACTATTAGGCTACATTCAGCCAGACTCCAGAAGCAGAAGCAGAGCTCAACGCCACAGCCCCCCGGCCGGCATGTCGTCGTGGATTCTCTGTCCTTTTGAGTGATGCCCTCACGGTACGTCCCGCACTGTTTCCCCCTTAAAACACCGCCGAGCAAGCCGCGTTTAAACATGTAAGAAGCGGCACTTGAACACAAATCCTTTCCACGTTGAATATCCTCAGCTCTTCCTCTGCAACGGTCCCGTACAAAAGAAGGAGAAGAGCCAGCAGTCGGAGCGCTTTAACGGCGCCGATGGCGGCAGTTACAGCAGTTATCTTGTAACGGTCGTCTAACGGCTCTTCCGTTTAACAGCCACAGCGCTTCGCTACGCTGCCGCCGCTGAGAGCGGATCAGTGAAGCTTATTGTCCTGGAGTCCCGGAACACCGTCGTAACAGAGACGGCTGCTCATGCCTTTTGGAGTCGCTATCCCTCTCATTTCTTTAGCTGCTTATGTCTTTTTGAGTTCTTTCTCGCCGGGGGAATAATACCCGCCGCTCCGCTGCGCTTCGACAGTCGCCGCTGTCCGAGGTGCTGATCTCGATGTGAGGCGTGCAGTCACGTGGTGTGTGACCCGGGAAATCTGAACTGTGTGTGTGTGTGTGTGTGTGTGTGTGTGTGTGTGTGTGAGAGAGAGAGAGAGAGAGAGAGAGCGAGAGAGACAGTCTTTGTGTAACTGTCGTGTCTTCCTTGCTTAATCACCAACTTCTTTTTTCCAAATATAATGCATTGACATACATCCTTCAAATCAATCAATAAATAAAACAATTAATGAAAATGGGTGGAGAATCACTCATTTTCACCAAGGTGTGCCACAGAACGCTACACCATCATGTCTGTCTCCAGCCTGCTTTGCTAAGCCTTTTGCTCAGTCAGCATTTCCATGCTAGTCAAGTCCCTTCATCCGTCCCAGTGAGTTCAGCGCTCCTCCATTAAAAACCGATGGTGTTCCTTCTGGTTCGGGCCAGCCTGTGATGGATGACGCTGCTCTACTAGAAGAACTAGATGGATCTACGCTGAGATAACCTTGTCACGCTTGGCCTGGAATGGAGACGGAGACTCACTCTTGATGTACCCTTATGTGAAAGAGAAGCATCATCAGGTTTACATCGTCTAGGCATTAGGGCTGGTAACTGACCTGGTCTTCATGTAACCTGATGAATGACCTGATCTTTCTGCAGTGATAAAAATTTTACTCTGCGATTCAATTTTGGGATTATGCGATTTTTGTACAATTTCTTGAAATTAACCACAGTGCTACCGAATTGTTATTAAATGAAATGAAACTGTTTCATTAAATTTAACGAACCAGTGACATCATAAATTAAAATATGGAGAAAAACTGAGCCTACGTCAAGAAAAGCAATACATAATTAGGAGTTTAACCAATCAGGTGACTAGAAAACCACTGTTAATTATTATGACTTATGACATAAGTTATGAGTCTTATGACTACACAGTTGTATTTTTAAGTAATATGCACACTTTTTCTGTTGTTGAAATTTATTGATTATTTTGCAGTTTCTTGGAATCGCGGGAATGTCAGGTCTCTAATGATATGTAGCGAATGAAACAGCCTTGGCACTAAATGTCTCAAAGCAAAATTGCTTTTCCAGTTTGGTATTGCTGATATATGGGTCATTATTATTCTTCTTTGATTTTTATTCATTTTCAGAATGACAGGAGAGTCCGCTGAGAGCAGCAACAACTTCTAGTTTAAGTGTGAATTACCCACAAGGATTCGAGGATTATGACCGTGGCTACAGGAATATTAAATTATTAATCTATGATCATTTGCTGATTTACATTAAACCCACTTGGAAACAAACACATCCTCCCTTAGAGTTTTCCCCAGATTTAGTCTTAATTTATCTTTCATAATTGCTTTTTGTTTGACTCTGAAATGCTGTAATAAAACAGGGAGTTCAGCTGAATGACTCAGATGGTGTCCATCAAAATAAGTCGGGGGGCAGGGGTAGGAGGATGGATGAGAATGTTAATGGAAACATGTCTACTACAAGTTATAGGCCAGAAGTGCATGTGTGCCACAGATTATCATGTACAACGTGAAGGAGCATGACTCAGCACCATGCTGTCTGGTCACCAAAGGACACAAATGGCCTCAAAACACAACGTGATAAGTGAAACCTAGATGTGTAGTTAAACCACATTACAGCTTTACAGAAATACCCTGGCTGTTGCAGGACGCTATAGTCTAAGCTTTGCTTGAATTTTAAACTGTTTACAATCTTGTGAATTTTGTGTCCATGTGTGTAAGGATAGCATTACAGATGTTTATTTAAGTCTGTAAAGATAACATTACAGATGTTTATTTAAGTCTGCAAAGATAGCATTACAGATTTATTTAAGTCTGGGCTGGTTTTCAATAATTTGGATTTGGACACTGAAATGACTACACCCTGGCAAAGGAGAAGTACATCTTCATTCTTCAGGTACGTTACACCTTCTGGTTTGGATCTTTGTGGAGAAGGATTCATAATGCAGTACGATGAAGACTCCAAACATACCTCAAAGCTATTCAAGAACTACTTGAAGACCAAAGAGAAGCAATGAATGCTGACCGCCATAGACTCCCCTCTGCAGTCCCCTGACCTCAGCACCATCAAACATTTATGAGGGGAGTGGAAGACAAAGAAAGCTAAGCATTCAATAACATCACACGATGCTCTTTGTAATGTTCCCAAATTGTGCTGGTGAAAATTAAGTTAGTTAAGAATGCAAAACAGAAGCATTTTCACTAGCGGTCTCAGAGTTTTGGACTCCACTGCAGGTGATGAAGGTTTCTCACATTGGATACATTTTAACTCTTCATTAACTTTGAGTGTGACACAGTACTGTGCCTCTTCAGGTTCTTGAATAGGTTGTGTGAAAATCTCCTCCTCCCCAGGCCACACTGTGTCACATGACCACTGGGAAGGTTTTCTGCCCCAGTGTTCTTTGGCCTATTACATCCGCCTCTTAATTTGGAAGTTTCTGTATCCCGCTGTTGTATCTCTCCATGGAATATCCCGCTGTTGTATCTGTCTTTAAATTACTATTTAATTATGAATAATAATTTTTTCATTTTTCTGTCTAAAGTGGAAATGATTAACCTCCTGATAAAACTCGTTTGACACAATTTGTTTCAATACTTTGTTCGAAAAGTGTTTGTACTGGGGTTAGTCTTAAAGTGCCTAACTCTGCACTTGGATTGGTTTTCATTACATCTGGACTCATTAGCACGACTTAAGTCGTCTCAGTTCATGATAAAGGCACTCAGTGCTATCAGGCTGGGTGGTACTATGCTCATATTAATTATATTCACAACAAAGTCCTAAAGGAGACGATGATACTAACTTCCAGTTTTACCGTAGGATGCAGTAATATTGTATAGAAATTCCCTTGATTACAGCAAGCTGAATTAGGAAAGTATGGTTAGATAAGTGTGCTGCTGGTAAGGACTTCTCTCACGCTGCTACTGTCTTCCACAGAAGCTGGGCATCCCTATGGACAGCTCTGGATTTCTGTGCTACATATTGATGTACAAAGCCCGTTCTTTGGCAGAAAGCACCCATTATCTGTGGCTTTGATGAGGACGTACGCATGCTTCCCGGCCTTTTTGCTGATGGCAGCCTACTGCAGTCTTGGGATGCTGCTTCTGATGGCCCTGACTGACGTCTTGAGCACAATGTTTACAATCAGTTCTCTCAGTCATTTGTTTATATGTTGCATCTGTCGCCACAGCATAGAAGGGCTAGTTATGAATAGCCGATTATTAAAATTAATTATTCAATATTTTATAAAGTGGACTACAGTACGTACATTTCTTTAGAGCACACAAAATGAATATTATGTTTATCTGAAATTTTATATGTACTTAGGCCTACTGGAATTAAATACTTTTTGCATTCTATCTGGGCGCGTAATTACATTGTCGAGTCCTGAATACGTGTCAGCCGTGGGTGTTTCCATCTTCTACCAACAATCCCCTCTTTCCTTCACATGGTCAGAAGACCTTATGACTGTGGGCCGTCTTACAGAGTCCTTGACGGTACTTCGTGTACGGAAAAGGCACAAGATTGTATAACCATACATTTTGTTCGGTGTTTAGTTTAGATACAGACATTGTACAGTAAAATCTGATCAAATACAGCAGACTTTGTAAGAGTTGTTCTGGGTAAAACAGCAAACAGAACCAAACAACTTGGGTGTGAGAGTTAAGACAAGGTGAAAGTGATGGAGAAGAATAAAGACAAAAGTCAATGCAAGGAAGCAGTAATGCAAGGAAAATAAAGAGAGTGTGGGCTCTTGGGAAGGTCTGCAGCCAGGGATGGGCTCAGGTGGCCCACAGCAGGTGATGTGAATGAATGTGTTTGTCACCTGACTTTGCCCCGCTTTTGCACCCTTTGGGATGTCCTTCTCCGTATTGCTACTCCGTAGTCAGCATGGTACCATGGTAGATATCTGTGAGGGTACAGGGCAAAGGATCACATCTGGGCAGACTTGGTTTATGCCAGAATCCACCTTCCCTTCTCATGCATGATTAAAGTTCACATTGCTGTCTACACTAAACAGACTAAAGACTTACCTTTGATATAATGTAAATACTGCATATGCTAAATACACTATATATGAAAAATGTATGTAAAACATAGACAATGTGACTTAATGAGATTACAAGACCGCATTCGTTGAATATTACAGCACTGTAATCTGTGTTTTGCAGCCTGAGGTGCTTAGCCATAATTAATATAAGTTAATATGTTTCAGGACATCTCTGATAAAGCCACACCTTCTGACATTTTCCTAAGGAAGCCTGACACCTCTCAGAGGGCTGCACACTCAGTGGATGCATTGGGTGTCCCTTCTAATCAGATGGTCACCCAAGACATGCAGCTGTTCCCCTGAGGGGACGTCATGACACTTATAGGAATGTCATCACGATGGTACCTTTCAGGACGGGTTTCTCTCTGCCTCCTCTGCCTCAGCTTGGCTGCCAGCGTGGCTCCATGCTGCACCCACTGGTGAACAGATGGTGCACCTCCAACTTAATATACTGGGCATATGGGTACGCGGCATGGGGAGGATAGCAGCAAGGCAGGCGCCGGGGCTGTGCTAGCAGGGTGCTTTCGAGGTACAGGGGTCCAGATCTCGCTCTACTGGGAACTCGCTGGTCGTGCATTAGGTCTTCAGAAGTTTCTCATTGGGCTTCGGACCTGCTGGATCTGGGGTTAATGTCGAGAGAGTGGCTTAAAAATAGATATAGATTACACGGCAGATCTACAAGATTTCACTGGATTGTTTTATTTTTCACTGATTTATTTTTGCATCCTCTGAAACTCACCACCCCTAATCATTGCAGAACTCCGGCTAGCAGTGTGACTGAGCTGCATTTCCAACTGGCCATCACTAGAGGGCAGCATGTTCCAGGTCCACCATATCTGCAATGAAACCAACCCACTCCAAAGCCATCAAACAATATGTGTTTTCCCCCAAAACACTAAGGCTTTAAAATGGCAAATTCCACCCCACGTGCTTCAGTAAAGTGCGATATGGAGGGGCCTCTGGAGCACATTATGACAGAGGATTTCATTAGCATCCCAGTGCTTGTAAGAAGATTTCATGCAGCACTTCTGATGGCCTTCTTGTGGACTGTGTGGGGGCCTCTTCTCTCCTTTCATTATGTTTTAAACAGCTACAACACTGAGTGACTACAAACATTGATTAACAGCTCACCGGCTTGGCTGTCAATAGGGAAGAGAGCCCTGCACTTGTCACCATCTCTCCGCACTCCTCGGCGGTCTCCGTGAGCCCCTGGCACAACAGCGGTCCTGGCCATCTGGAGCAAGCACAGGGGTCGCTGTGAACCGCAGATCCCAGCACGCCTTTTCCCTTCTGACGCCCACTTCCTGCCATGTGTTCAGTTTGTCTCTTTTAGGTAATCCCCTTTCCCATCTCACCAGTGCAAATGGAGCGCAGCCCTTCGGCTAAACAGGGCATTTGTTCATTAGCATGCAAACCCTTGTGCTATCCAGCTCAGGAGCTACGGCTCCCCCCTGTGGCTATGCAGTGAAACTGCACAGGTGACCTTAGAATCCATCCAGTCTCCTCACAGCCAGACCCTCCAAACAAACTCACCTGTGTGCTCTTTTATTTATTCACAGACAGTAGGCATTTTAAAAGCAGATGTACCTTTAACAGCAGCAGCTCTGAGCCTATTAAGGCATGAATTGCTTAAGAGTAAAATGTCTCACGTGGAGTCTATTTGCAAGCATTGGTCATTTGAAGACAAATAAAATCAACAAAACGTCACAGACAAATAATAACTGAAGCAATTAGGTAATCAGGCAGCAAACACTCACAGTGGGTGAGGCCAGGCTTTTCCACTAGTGAGAAAGCCATTTTGGAAATGTTTAAGTAATGGTGGTCTCATGATCCAGACCGGGAAAATGCTTAAAAGATGAATGGATGGATGGAGACTGGGAGTATACTTCCAAAAGGAGAGGCTTGGAATTCAGGAGGAAGACCACCCCCCGGACCTTGACCTTCAGCGAGACACCCTGAGCCATCTTTAGCCATGTCACACACCAGCGCTGTGGCCTCAAACACCTTAAAGCTCAGCACAGTAAACCAGGCTGCTTTTACAGCTATGGGCATGTTGGACGGCCTACCACTGAACCATGGAATCTCAATCAGTGCCTCAGTGGAATCCCTTCTTAGATACTGCCTTCTGTGACAATCAGTAACGACAATAACACCATTGGTTTACATGTTGAAGGCCTGGAGGCAGAAACAGCTGTTTCAGTAGAGAATATGAAGAAGGACATGCAAGATCCCATCATGGGAAATTTCCATGCCGTCAGCACAGTGCTGAAAGCACGCGGTCTAGCTGCTGAAAACGTCTGACGTGTCCTGACTCTGTTCGCCCCCGCTTTCCTATACCATCTGCTGCCCCACTGCTGACGTCAGAGTCAGTTTTACCTAGGAGGAGTCTTGGTGAGCATGACTGTGCCCGATCTCCTCTGTCCCCATGTAGCTCCAACCTGCTTACACAGTTCGCTTTATTCTGCTTCTTGTTTTATAACTGATAACAGTTTCTATGTGGGATTTTCTGAAGTTTCACTATTAAAATGTGGTTTCATCTGCTCACCTCTGCTGGCTCAGGAAATCATGGCAATGAGGCACTAATGATCTTCGAGCTCGCTGGCATGTCTGTCCAACTGACTTCCCGCTTGGCAGCACAACTGATTTTATGGGTTTCATCTTTCTTGCAGGGTCCCGGCTTGGCTGGACCTGCCTTCCAAGGGAATGATGTTCAGTGGACTGAGGAGCAGAATGGGATAGTTAGGGTACTGCAGAACTGGACAGAGCTCGTCACAGAAAGACGTCACTTTCCCGCTTAACCCCTGTCAGCGTGGCAGTTGTCCTGATCTTGGAGACAGTCCAAGATCATCAGCCTGAGAGCAGAAAAAGAATATGACCAGGTTTACTAGGGGACACGGACAAGTGATCTGTCACATGGTCATTTGTGTTTGTATATTGCGAGGAGGGAGGCTCATTTAGTACAAACGATGCTGCTGCTTCACGAGTCACGAGTCTTTACCTCCAGAAGGTTGGACAGCAGAGTCATTACAGACACTGAAGTTCTGAAAGTCCACTTGCTGTGGGTCACAGCAGCATGTGTAAAACGCCATCTTTCTTTTCTAGACTGGAGGGTAAAGTTAAAGGCTGTGTGGCTGCAGGGGAGGGGCTGTCTGTTCCTCTGGTGGCAGCAGCTAAACCACTAAATGACAAAGAGCTTGGCACGACAGCTCAAAGGCCTGAAGTGTCCTGGAGGGCATGCCCAAGCACAGCTGCTGGAAGCCCTGGATCGTCCAGCGGGGGATGGGCTGGCATGGCGACTTCAAGCCCGGTCACCAGCGAGACACAGACGAAGCTGATAGGCACGGCGCTGGCCACATTCCGGAAAGCTCTGTGCAAACAGCACGGCAAACACTCAAATGCTGGTGTAAGCATAAGGACATGAGTGTGAGATCCATTAAGTTCATAAACCAAATGGTGGCATGTCCAACTTCTAGGCCAGCAAAAGCAGAATGTAGGAAAGATTTGGTTACAAATAGCTTCCACACACAGTGTGGTTATGGATACGTGTCATTCATTAAAGGTCTCAATAGTAAAAAGCACAGAACCACAGAGGACAGAAAACAAGAAGACAGATGGTCCACTGGGGGCCAAAGGCCAACCCAGTTGCCCCCAGCATAATACAAATGAGAAATAAGTGTGTTGGTGTTGGAACCTAATTTCAGAGTGGAATGGGGCTCTTCTGTTGGACCCTCAGTTATGGCAGCAAGTGATGGTCAGCAGATCAGCCTGTGGTGTTGCTGTTTCCATGGTGCGTTCAGGCTGCAAGTCCCAAAGCAGGGGCAGGCCTAGTGGGTCAGTCCTGACATATATGAGGAAGCACACACAGCAGCACCCACAGTTACTAAAGACTAAGTCAGGTTTCACAGACATCATGGATGCTAAATCCAGACTTCATCCTATGCATGTGCTAGCAGGCAATTCATAAACTATGAGCCCTGAATCCGGCAGCTTTACTGCTGTGCGTTCTGTTATATATTAAAGGAACGCTGTAGACACCAATCAGAGAGCTGACCTTTCAAAGATGATGCTAAACCCAAAAATAACAGGAAAGCCGGACAGCTGTGATGTCCTCATATTTTCCACTTCTGCTTCTTACACAGCGCAACGAATTTGCCGTAGTGCTGAGTGCTTCATTATAATTACAGATTTTAAGGTACAACAGCATGTCATACATTCTGCAGACACAAGGAAACTTTTCATAAAATGTGTGTATTCTATTTTAAGGACATAGTGTTAAAGATGCCTTGAAGTATTGAATTGAATATTTTAAAGCTGACCTTTTTGGTGTACAGTAAAGCATCACTTTGCTGAAACTCTGAAAGTGGATCCCTGGCCTATGGAGTGGTTTGTGGCTCTGCCGGGTGGGTGTCGGTTCAAATCCTACAGCCCATTGTGGGGGAAGTGTCCATATAACCATTCGACGCTTGAGCGAAGTCCTTAACCCTAAAACTGCTCCAGGGATGATGGATAAATGCTGACCCTAGGCTCTGACCCCAAAACTTGTTCTCACCTGTATGTGCAGGGGTGTACTAGGAAAGAAATTCAGCCCTGCATCAGGATGGGGGGGGGGTTACATTTCTTAAAAAAAGCTACTTTTTACACACTGTTTAAACAGCAATAATACAGTATAATTAAAACTAAGCTATACT
Source organism: Gymnarchus niloticus (assembly GCA_009936485.2). Taxonomy (NCBI): domain Eukaryota; kingdom Metazoa; phylum Chordata; class Actinopteri; order Osteoglossiformes; family Gymnarchidae; genus Gymnarchus; species Gymnarchus niloticus. The sequence goes on along the minus strand of JAACJT020022780.1, from coordinate 8,121 downwards.
TACAATGCAAAAATCCAGTTCAGACCAAACAGCTGGTTGTCTGTCTTGGCTGCCTGCAGAACGTCATTTACAGCTCAGGTATGAGCACCTTCTTACCTGATATACTGGTGCCTCTAAAAGCTTTTTGCTTGATTTTCTTTAAGTTGTAGAAAAACACTAGAGCTGCATTACTCTGAGGAGACACAGTGCATGAGACAATCACAGGAATGGCAAGAATAGTGGAATATGCTACGTCTCTATGAGGACTAAATGAGCTTTTCTGGTCTGACCCATCTTCTGAGGCAGCAATAAGCCTTTTTCAGATGGATCAGATCCTATATGAGGTAATTCATGTAACATACAGCTCTCTACTCCCACCTTGTGATGATATAGTAGCATGCGCATTAAAGTTCTGGTAGCATCAACACATTCAACACATTCAACACAAACTTTACCGGGAACACATTTACATTTACACACGCTCAATCATGCAAATGTATAACCAGAGAATCATGTGGCAGCAGCATAAAACCATGCAGGCATGACTTAAGAGCCTCCATTAATAAGACAGATCTAATGGAATGGGGAGAAACGTCTTCCAAACAATTTTCAGCAAGGAATGGCTGTTGATACCAGATGTGGGGGTTTCAGTATTTTAGAAACTGCTGATCTCAAAGAAATTTCATGTACAACTGTCTCTAGAATTTAGACAAAATGGTGTGGAGAACAAAAACATACAGTAAGCTAAATTTCTACATATTTACACATTAGGTAGCTACTCACTCCCCAGCTATAATCTGAGGGGTAGAGCTGGGTGGGGATCAGTGTCATTGACTTTGGATGAACTGTTCTGTCAGTGCTGTCACTCCTGCTTTGCATGTACTGTGTGTTGTTGGAGTGCTGGCGTTCAAGGATTCCTCATGCCTGTGTCCCCATTGGCCTCTCCCTCATAGTTCTAGTCATACCAGGGCCTTGGTATTTTATTTCCCATTATTCTGCCACCTTAAATCACTGCTCTACTCATACATATTCTCTTTCCCCTGCACCCGTCTTTGGGGTGCTTCTCTTGGAGGTTCGGATTCGAGATCCCCGTATCGTCTGCTGGCCTACCACACCCCCCTCCACTTCAGCTGTCCACACTGACCAGCTTGCTGTCGTCTGAGCCACCGAACCGGCTCTGATCACTGGACCGCCATCTCCAAGACCCTGTTGTCCCCGACTGTTACAGGATTTGCTCTTTTGTATCTATTATTTGTATTAATGAATTTGTCCAGCATGGTGCCGGCCAGAGGAGGATGGGCTTCCCCCTTGCGTCTGGTTCCTCCCAAGGTTTCTTCCTCCTGAGGGAGTTTTTCCTTGCCACTGTCCCCTTTGGCTTAATCTCTGGGGACCCTGGGCCCGGGACTATGTAAGGCGCTTTGTGACAGTGCTTCTTGTTAAAGGCACTATAGAAATAAAAATTGAATTTCTATGGGGGAAACATCTTGTTAATGAGAGGTTAGACTAGAACAGCCAGACCACAGGAACTCAATGACCCTTTAAAACAGTGGTGAGCAGAATGGACCTTCTGGCGGTGCAACTACGAGAACATACATCAAGTTCAACTCCTCCCAGCGGGCAAAGTCTCACCATAACGGGTGAAGTGTTGGAAAAAAACGTTATTTGATCCAATAAATCTCAATTTGCACAGCAAGATGCAGATGTTAGGTTCAGAATTTGGCATAAGTTAAGCTTGATGGTGGTGTAATGATGTGGAGAATATTATCTTGGCACAAAGTGGGCCCCCTAATACCAAAGGAGCATCATTTAAATGCTGTTGCTGACCAGGTGAATCGATTTACAGGTACAGCTTGACTGGTTATTTGTAACAATGCTTTGACTTTTTTTCTTTACCAATTTAAAACCTTGGCAAGTAAACTTCTAAAAAACAAAACGTTCTTCACAATTCCAAACTATCAAAGAATAGGGTATGAATATAACACTGATGAAGGCCATTACTTGGCATTGTGACAGAATGTACACAAAGACATCCTCAGTATTTATTTTATTTGGGGAGAAAAAAAAAAAAGTCACATTACAACTGGAGGAATTTGAGGTGGGCCCAAGTTCACTGAGAAATACCAGATACTGAAGATGGAGAAGTCTGGCAGACCCAGAATCAGCCCTCTTGTGGACCACACGTCACTTCTCCACACCAAAACGTGTTTCCAAATAGCCCAACACATGTGAGGAGCAAGAAACACCCTACAAAATTTAAAAAAAAAAAAAAAACCCACGTCCAGTGTAGATGGTCACCTGACCAGAGGCTGAGTATCTTCAAGCCCTCCATCAGTGCAGCATATGCCTACAAACCAAAACGAAAAGCATCCCCCATAGACAGCAAGCAAGGAAACTGCTTTCAGAGAACATGGCTCCTCATTACCTAGGAACATTAGCAGCTAAACAATTTAAAAAAAGAAAGGCAGCCAGTTTCACTGTAAGAAGAATGACCTCCATATCACTTGGGCAATGAAACAAACCATAAATTCAGGAAACCACCACCATAAATATTCTTGACTACTGTGCAGCTCATCTTTCCTCTTCCATCAAGTCACTTTAGCTGACTTTACTGTGACCTCTGGTGAGACGTGAAGTCCTGCCCTCTTGACCCCTTTACCAGAATACTGACATCTTCAACAGACACGTGGCTCTCAGCTACAGCAATGACAACTCCTATGGCGTAAGAGGAGGTAGACATAACACTTGTTTTCAGAGGATGGAGAACAGAAGTTCAATTCAGACAGAACCTGACCCAAAATACAACTTCCAGCTCACTTAGTGTCTGAAAGACGACCAGCATTTTACCCTAAGAAGTTCTGCATGTGTTATGGTAGAACTGAGAGCAGACAGGATCATCTGGACATCATCCTATTGCTTGTAACAGTTTGGTCCTAACAGTTCTCTCATGCACACTGTTTCCTAACAATGCGTGAGTAATTGTGAAGTAAAAACTAAACATGGCAGATATTTGGGCACCGGGACAAAAAGTTCTCAAATCTGATGCACCCTTCAGGGATTCACACTAACAAATGGGAATGGGAGGGCAAAGAACAGTAATTTAGATACGCTGAGAACTTGGTGAATCATCAGCAGAGCGACAGACACTGAAGCTAACCCTAGAAGGTCCACCAGTGGCATGTACATGGTGGGGAGTCCAACTAAAAACACCTCAAAAGGTCCTGGTCACCTGGAAAAGAAACCAATCACTTAATATGCAAATAAGACGAGTCATTCTGGACTACGACTCTGCTCATACAGAATCATGTCTCATGGGACAATGTAGCCAGAGTGTGAAAAGCCTGCTGGGTATTTCAAGGAATCCACACCAAAGTATAACAGGAAAAGGCCACAGGTCTCGTCTTTCCAGGAGCAGAGACATGACAGCCATGGTAATTATTGACACCATGTCAAAAACTCATGCACTCAGCAGGGCCTAGCAGAAAGCAGCAGTAACTAAGAGCATGAAAACAAACAGGACCAAACTGTATTGCAGAGTCACTCGCATCAAGGATGGCCTTGTAAGAAGTCATAGGAGTTATTACTGTCTGAGTAGAGCAAGATTCCGTGCTCCACGAGATCAGGCTGAACAGTGCATGTTTTGAGAAAGCCAGTTCTCTTGGGTTTGAGTCTGTAGATGTAGCAGTGCATGTCATGGCAAATCTGAACTTGTACTGACAGGCTGAGGAGCTACAGAAAAGCACTTGGGTTTGCTCTGGGGTCCTTCTGGTTCCTGTAGCGAACCGCCAGCCACACCCCCAAGATCTGGAAGGGAAAGAAAGGTCATTTGAAGGATGAGAAGAGTGACCAGGATCTCACAGCAAAGAGGTCTGGGGAATCAAAGCCATACACACTAGGAACATGCTTTTATAAGAAGAGTCTGACCACAGAAATCAGGAGATGCTTATGAAAACTAGGCAGTTAAATTTCTGCTGTATATAGACATGAAAGTTTGACCATTACAAGACAAAGGTACTATTTGGGGCACGTGGTCTGGTGAAGAGTAACCTAAACAAGGGCTAATTCTGAACTGATGAGTTCTAGGTCAGCCTGAGCACGGTCGCTGATGGCAAGCCTGACCTCCATGAAGCTGAAGAAGAGACCAACCCCACCCAGTATCTTCAGGGCTTCAGCAGAGTGCTGAAGCATCATGTCGCCACACGTGTGACAGCGATCCCCAAGTTTGCATGGCTGGCAGACAGCAGGAGGAAGTCACATTAGAACAGTATTACATTGTCTGAGAGCAGAAGAATGGAACACACTGAAGCCCAGGATCCAGAGGAAGACTTACAGCCTTACAGCGCTGGTAATCACTTTCAAACTGGACCTGGCTGAGTGAGGTGTTCAGCAGACCACAGCAGTCCAGCTGGTTCTCCAGGTTGCCCCGAGTTACATTGCTCATTATCCTCCACGTAGAATTCAGCAGTTTCTCCTGTTGAGAAAGTGAGGGGCAGACAAAAGGGGTCAGCTGGACAGAGGAATGGGGGACACAATAGGCTGTTTACAGTGGCCAGCTGGGGAGGGGGAGAAACAAGGGGTCACCTGCTGTTCGCGGTTCACAGCCAAACATGAGCAGGACACTCCAAACTGGAAGAGAAAGACAAGAAAAAGAATGACCATGTACTGGAAGAGAGAGTAGTTAAGGAAACCAAAATGAAGGGAGGGATGGAGCAGTCCAATGGACCTCAGGTCATCGTCAATCAAGGGAACCGCGATAGAGGAGAAACTGTAGGGAAGTAACGTAGAGGACTCGAGTAGTGCTGTAGTGGAAAGGGGCTAACAATTCTGCCGGACGATGTGAGGTCAGGCCCTGTGTCTCAGCTAAACTCCCAGTACTCTGGCTGAGTATGCAGTATGTAATGCTCCAGGTGGTATCCTGTTCTGGTGATAACTCTAAAACATTTGGTCTCCATGACAACGGATCCCTACCTTGACAGAATTCCACAACAAGGAGGACTAACAGCAGCACATCACAATGGACCAGGTGAATATTACCTAGCTACCTTATCTGGCCAGCTAATGGAACTCGAGTAGTTAGCATGCCCAGGAGAGGGAGGGACCAGTTGACCTCCAGAGGGTTTTCACAAACCCTACCAGTTCTACCCCAGCCTTTTTTCATTCCTCACACTGCCTCCCGTTTGTTAGCCATGTGCATGCATACGTTAGCAAGGTGCTCCGTTAAAATGAGATGGACTAAACTGAAAAGGATACAAAGAAGAGCAGGACTTGATGGTGATTGACAGCTCCGATGAGGCCCACAATGGCGATGAGGAGCAGAAAGACTCCCACAGCGATCACCCCACCAATGATGTGGATGCTAGACACAATGCCAAAGCCCTTTCCCCAGGCTGCCACTCCAACAAGCAGCAGGCCAACCATCTCCACGAGCCCAGAGATACAGAGAGAGGAGACATCTGTAAACGGCACAAATCAAACACTACACACTGAGAAGAGGTCATGTTATCAGCTAATCTAACAGGAATCACATGGTGTGCAGACTGGGGCAGTGGGCATAGCCAGAACAGACATTCACTTTGTGAAAGTAAGCTGTGAACAGAGGCACTCTGTCCAGAATACCACAGTCAGGACATCATAACAGAAGAGGGTTTCACTCCATTTTCGCCATTAAACAAAAACTATACAGCACGTATTTATGTGTAAGAGTGGACTTGAGGCGTATGATTAAACCATACCCTGGACTAAGTCAGGGCTTTATGAAGGGCGCGCTTTGCCCAAGTTCATACGTCAAATCCTCATTCAGAACAAGATGTTTAACAGCGTGGAGTTTAGTCGTTCGCTTTACGTTAATTATATGTTCGTGTAAGGTCGAGAACGTTCGTAATTGGGAGACCCACACCACAGAGGAGAGCTACATTTAAATAACAGTATTCTTTTAACTGGGATCCGAGGTGGACGACGGGCAGACGAAACAGAACCGTCACTAATCTGGTAGGAGTCAAAATGTCCAAGACGGGCGCTTACACAAGTATCCCAACTTAATTAATGATAATTAATGATAATTAATGGGACAACACCGCCCTCATCTCCTATACTCCGCTTTATAATCAGGAATAAGCGGAATTCTCAGGCGAAGTCCGTGTATTCAGGTAAGGGGGTATAAGTGCACATTTACAGCAGCCCGATGAGGGCGAAACATCCGACCGCCCTGGTTTATCCGGGCGAAAGTTGGACACGAACAAAAAGAGACGCGCGCCTAAACTGACGCCGCGCGGCATTACGGCTCGCTCTCGCGCCGTCTCGCGCCGAAGCGGGTGTCCAGGCGCGGCATTACGGCTCGCTCTCGCGCCGTCTCGCGCCGAAGCGGGTGTCCAGGCACACGCGAGGCGGCAGACGCTCAGCCGTGAGGACTCACCATGTAAACCACATTGAGACAGCAGAGAGCGTTTCTGGAGCAGGCGAACCCTGCGCAGACCATCGTGCTCAGCGGACTTTCTCTGCTCCTGACCCGTCCGCGGATGCGCACTGGCGCTTTAAATCTAAAATGGGTTTCCTTCCAGCGACCCCCGGACCAGAAGAGGCGGGTTCGTGTGGCTGGAGCCCGCCTTCCAGCGTCCTTCACCGGCAGTCGTAGATATCGTAGTACTTCTTAAGGTCTGCTGCTAAAGAAGGAGAAACATAAAATCCCTTAAGCGGTGTGTCAGTGCCATGACGATATGTCCTTCAGTCATGGAGGGCTCCCTAATGTAATGTAGTGTAATGATGTGTCATCCCTCCAGTCATTCGGCTCACGGAGCCACTTGACGCAGACGGGCAGTGGCTGTGATTTTAAGAGGCAACTTGGTGGTCAGCACTGTTGCCTCACACCTCCAAGGCTGGGGGTTCATACCGTCTCCCTGCTGTGTGTGTGGAGTCTGTACGTTCTCCTTCTGTCTTGCATGGCCTGAGGCGCAGTACCACCGTCCATCACACACACACACACACACACACACACACACACACACACACACAGACACAGACACAGTATCAGTGACTTTGGCCGAAGAGTATGAGTAACCAGCGTGCACCGACCAGCTTTAGGTGACTGGATGCCGAGCCGCACGTCCCGCTGCTTCCAGCTTACATTTCTTAGCTTTAAGTTTTCAAGGTAGAACTAACATTTTATACACTTTTATGTTTATAAAAATGTGAAGTTGCCAAGAATGAAATTTGTTTCGGAATAAATACGTCAGATAGATCAGCGTTCAAAAGGTTTCACCTTCGACACTGCAGGGTTTAAAGTTGTCCAGAAGGGGGCGACAGAGCAGGGTCTGTTGCTCGCTCGTGCCTGTTGGGTGTCGCGTCCCACATTGCACCTGGCCCTTCGTGTTGTGTGTCTGTGTCTGTGTGTGTGTGTGTGTGTATAAAATGGAAATCATGATAATATGATTGCTTACAAAACATTAACCCTAACCAGAGAAAACCTGCAACTAGAGTTCCCAAAACACTTGTGCAAAATTTGTATGATGTTTTTAGGTGTGTGTGTGTAAGTTTGCCGGTTCTCCCATGTGTTAGGCTGACTGGCATTAGTGTATGATTGTGTGCGTGTGTGCCTTGCGGTGGTTCAGATTGTAACCCAGTCTTGTGCTGCCTGGTACAGGCTGCAGGGTCCACCCACAGCTATTGTATTTTAGGCCTATTTTCATGCATTATTTTACAAACAGCATCTGTTTCTAAAGCACACAATCAGTGGATTTGAACATTTTCCAAATTTACTTACCCACCTACAAACCCCTGATCAATATTACACGTAAGGCACAGTATCAGTGATTAAAACATATCTCAAGAAATAAAATCAAGTGGTTTTTCAGTCATTCAATCATTTTCCACCACTTTATCCAAGTCTGGGGTGCGGGGACTGCAGTCTAAGCAGAGATGCCCAGACCTCCTGCTCCCCAGCCACCTCCTCCTGAAATACCTCGGAGGCGTCCAGGAGGCATCGTAGCCAGATGCCCTAACTATCTCAGCTGGCTCCATTCTATGAAGAGATGTGGTGGTTCTACTCTCAGCCCCTCCCAAATGTCCAAATTCCTCAGCCTATGTCTATAGCTGAGCCCAGACAACCTGTGGAGGAAGCTCATTTCCACTTCATGTATTTGCGATCGCGTT
>JAACJT020022779.1:0-21284 GCA_009936485.2 Gymnarchus niloticus | reverse complement strand
ATTACAAAGGATAGATAGATAGATAGATAGATAGATAGATAGATAGATAGATAGATAGATAGATAGATAGATAGATATGGTTCAAGAACAAAATAAACACTATTAGAATGCAGAATGAAATGTGTATGTACATGTTAACTACTGGTAAAATCAGGTTTCAATAGTGAAAGTGTCATGACTAATAGTTTATTAAAAGCTTCCTTCCCCCTAATGGAGATAGATCTCACAAACATTCAGTGTCTGGCTCAATGTGTTTGGGACTCTGTGTCTATATTTGGAAGGCTCTGGGTTCAAATCATGTGACTGACAGATGTTTGGAAATTAGAATGCTGGGCCAAGGGCTTTAACCTTAACTCCTCCAGGGCTCCTGTCTAACCCAGCTCTCTGATCCCAAAGCATTCATCATTTGTACATTATGTTGGACAAAAGCAAGTGCTAAATACATGTAAACACCTCCCAAAGGACCTGTATCACCTTTCCCCTCTGATTCTGTCTCCGGCTGGGGTGGGGTGGTGATTATATCCTAGCGAGTTATTAATTAAGCCATTAATCAGATAAACAAGCTCCTCAGCTCATTAGCAAAGTGTGAGGTCACTGGCCCACTTCAACTAGCACAATGTCATACTCAGCACAGCGCCTCCTAGAGAGCTCAAAAGGCATTTTTCTGCCACATGCTAAAACGTTTTGAGGAATATGATATATCATGTGACATGATGGCATTCTAGGAACCCACCACGCCCTAGTAGGCCTCGTTCAGCACCACATGGACTGACAGCTACATGACTTCCAGGAACCACACGGGAGGAATGTCAACTTGATTAAATACCACCCCTCCAAGGATGTTTGCCTGTAGCCCCATTTTCTCCCATGCACACCACAATAGCTACATATGCCCAGACATATATGGCATGCATGGTACCCGGCACTACGAAAAAATATTTCCCTCCTCCAAAGTATTTGCCTTCTGCCAGTCTGTATGACAATGAATGCTGAGATCTTCAGCCATAACTGAATACTGCATAAATTATCACCTGACTGAAAAAAATTGACCCACGGGTTTCATATATCAAAGAACAGTAATCATGGCTTATAATCAGTAAGTAACAATACCTGTAACCAAAATGGTTTCTGTTACTGTTGATCAGTCCCATTTTAGGCCTACTGTTACATGCAGAATTGCTTTATCTCTGTGACCTTCATCGGCTCGTAAACATAAGTTGCTTGTTTCAGGGCTTGCTGCAGCATCTCAGCGTGGTTCTGGACATTGACTTAGCTGTTTCTTTTTTCTCTTCTTCAGTCATCTTGACAATGGCTCAGTAGTGTCTTTAGATCCTTATCTTCTTTTATACTTCAGCTTCAGCATGAAGACAGTTGGTGTGATGTGGTCACTTTAACCTTACAGATCTTCCAGGTTTGCCCAGTGCTGTCTTTTTTGTGGATCTCAGCTGAGGCTTTCAGAACCGGAGTTGATGTTCTATGGTCTATTATGTTTTCTGCAAAATTTTGTATACTTCTCATGGAAATACCTTGATGGGGTAACCATCACTCCAAAATTTCTCCATATGGAACTCTTGTCTAGGGTGTCTCTTGTATGGAAGGTGGCTCCAGGCTCATCATGACTCTCTAATGGATAAGGGGTTATGAATGATGGATGGATGGATGGATGGACAACATTACACATTGCTCTCACAAAACAACTAACTCAAACATGTACAACCACATACGTACTTCAAAGCTTCCACAAAACTAGTCAGGGTCTTTCATGGATCGTTTCTTTTTAGTACAAAATGCTACATCCTGCTCTCAGCAGAACTGTCACTAGTGTCTGGGCAGCAAGCCCCTCCACAGGGGCTCTGGTGCGCCCCTCCGCTGGGTCTGGCAGAACACTTTAGTGAGGCTGTATTTTTAGTCTTGCATTAGTAACGCTGGCAAAATACAGAGCATGATTTTGCCAACTCCTGGGGACCTGCCGGTAGCTTGTGTATCTATTTGCACCCATTCCATCCCGAGGAGTCTGCCAGGCTGCCTTTCTGTGCCTGTGGAAATGCCCAGGCTCTGTCCAGGAGGTCATGATCCTAGAGGATAGAGCTGGGATAGCCCATACACCAAGCTGGCTGGAACTTTGATTCCAAGGCACAGTTCATTGGCTACACTAGAGAGGAAGTCAAGACACTAGGCAGGAAGTGAAGATTAATCACTAATGCAATTTCTTTAAAACCTTTTCTATAATCTTAGAGTATTTATTAGATATACTGTATGTTAATATATTATACTTTGGGAGTTTTGCTATGAATAATTACATACTACACATACACATTAATATACTATAATAAATAATGTAATAAACACATGGAAACGGATTTGATTGGAGACAAGAATGTTTAATGAACAGGTGAATAGTCAAAAAACAGGAAATACTATACTTGGACATCAGGGCAAAGACATAATCCAGTGAACGTAGTCAGAAAAACAGGCAAAATGTATGAAATCCAAGACGATCAATCCGAGAAGCAGCCAAATCCAAAACACAAGCCCAAGAGGAACATGGTGAAGGGAGGACCGCAAACAGTCAAACACAGAATTAACAGATGAGAAGAAACGCTCGGGGAAGAACTCGATACTTTGCACTGAGGTGACTGAGCTGTGGGAATTTGTATCCTTCTTGATGACAATCAGTTGTTTGTACTCAGGGGAAGAGGAGTGAGGACAGGTTGGACATGGCCAGCTGGGTTCAGGCATGATATTAAACGTTTTGGAGGATGATGGTTGTGACCCAGTCTTTCACTATGGCTGCACATGTTAATGCACATATTAGTATCCACTTCCCCATATCTGCTTCCTTAGTGGCTTTGACCTGAATCAGTCAGTCTCCAAAAACTGTCATTGTCTCAGTCTGACTTCACGGCCCAGGATTAACTGGGATGACATGGGATCTAAATATTCACTTAATGTTACATCTGGTTCACTGTGGCCTCTAGATACAGTCTTGTTTGGCCATATGAGGGCTGGTCCCTTATTGGCCATGGGGAGTCACAGCGACTGGCTGGAAAACAGCTGTCAATCAAAGCAGTCTTTATGCTACCTCTCCTTGCAGAGGCTGGAGAGGGATCACATGATCTCAGACCTAGAATAGTGCTTTTCAAAACATTTCTCATTATGCTAATGTTCTTAGCTGAGTATGTATTGGCCCCCCATAACTGTCTGTAAGAACCTGGAGATTCATGAAGAGCAAAAATTCACATCAGTGTCTCTCGTCACATTATAATGGCATGTGTTGTGAAGTGGGTCATAGTGTCACTGCGGTCTGATGGAGGCAGCATCCAGTAATGATGTTCAGAAATCTGATTTATCAGCACATGTTGACAGTGTGTATGTCAGCCAACTGCCTCAACATATACCAGCTAGCTTACCTGAGGAAAGACCTTTAGAAACACACCCAAGTATATGTCATTTGCTAGCCCTCTTTTCCCAACACCACTATTTAAAAGAGCCTTCATTTCTGTCCACTTCGCTACAGCTGCCCGGGGAAATGGAGATCTGTGAACTGTCAGATCTTCCTTTATGGGAAATAATTACGGATGAGCCATGGACTAATGACTGGTCACTAGAGAAAGACTCGTTCATAGGGAGAAAAATATGCATTAGCAGCATTGTCAGTGCTGCAAAGCAAGCAGTGGGTTACAGCTCGTTGAAATTGCTAACAAAATATGGAATTTCAGGGATTGTGCTCACACTGCTGTATTCAGAAAGTGGAACAGCTTGAAGGTGAACATGCTAGCTTGATATGTTGGAAAATATGGATCAAAATCCCTATAATTCTAAGATATTTTCCAGTATTAACTCTAGATTCTCAAGGCTTTTCATTATTTTGACATTGTGTATAACCGATAAATTTCTCTTCATTAAGCAACAAATTGCATTCATTTGGTGTACATATGGTCTGAATAGATAGGCTGTATATGTTAAATTATCACTTACAGAACTTTTTAGCATGGTACTGAGTGCAACAAAAATGTTTTTATTTAAAAGCACGTTAGGTTACACTGTTAAAAATCAGTATTTCTTATTATTTCTCTTTAATCCAAAATAAAGAAATAGCTTTCATTAAGAATGGAAATAGCAACCAAAGAGCAGTGACTAGAAGTTTCACTTCTTATGAGTCTCTACCATTCTAGGCCAAAAAACAGTGTGGCTAGGAATGACAGAGGAAAATCATACCAATCTGAACATGTGGGGAACTGAGGAGCCAAGTTAATTTAAATGTTAAGGTCGAATAAATACAATTCATCAGAAATTCTTGCTACCATTCTTATCTTCCCTAGAGGGATTTTAAAAAGCAATCTGTTAAAAAAGCATGATGAGTAAAATTTACAGCATGGTTTTATGATGAGAAAGAGATGTGGAAGCCTGCCTTTGGAATGATTCTTCTGCCTTTTAACTAAGACAAAATTTTTTTGCGTTGTGAATGCCACGGGCAGTAATAGAAAATCGTTCAGAAAATCTCTAGTCGCCGTACAGCTTTTGTTTTGCTGTTGCTACGTGGCTTTCCTGCATATGTGGAAATCTCCAGGTGGCTTATTAACTGAGAGAAGAAAAAAAAACAAAAAACAGGAGTTCATACTCATTGCAACTGGAAATGCATTATTAAATGAAAGGCTGCCAAAAATTATGCATCTCCCATGACTACCATGCTGTATGGTGTGACTTGCACCATTTAATGACTGTGGCTCATTAGATTCATTCTAACAGGGAACTGGAGGTGGACAGGAAATGCAGAATTCTGTTTGCGATGACTTGGCAATACACTCTCATCAGATATGGAAGGAAGGCAAACAAAGGTTAAATAATGAAATATTCCAATGTATCCATGGAATAATTAATTAAGGGGGGGAGAGCAATAATCAGATAAACAGAATGAAATAAAAGATCGCTGAAGCCTTTTAAAGAAGCAAAGTAACATAAAAGAAACAGAAACTCACTAAAGCTTTTTCACAAAAGCAAAACTGCATGGAACAAAAGGAAAATAAATGAAAAAACAGACCACTGAAGGCCCTTTAAAAAGTAAAGCAACATAAACTATGACTTCATGTTGGTCAAAGTGTGTCAGCTTACACGTTTCAAAACATCTCTTCATCTCACCGAAGAATTTACCGTTACCATCCAACACACCCATGTACCTGTGGAGCTCAACTAGGAGAGCACTTTGTTTGGCTCAATAAAAAAAACAAATTCATTACTTTGGCGCACAAGTTAAGTGAGCTGGTGCTGGAAATATGTGGAATGGGGTATTTTTATGGAGAGGTTTGGAAACCAAAGTGTTAAAGTGTTGTTTAAGCAATCCAACCAGATATCAGTAATATTTTGAACAGGAGAAATTATTTTTAGCTTGTTTTTGTATTCCTGGTTGTTTGTCTATGTTATAATGTGTAATCTATCTATCTATCTATCTATCTATCTATCTATCTATCTATCTATCTATCTATCTATCTATCTATCTATCTATCTATCGAGCAAATTACTGCCGAGATAAACGGCATTTAAACATTTTCTCGGACTGCCTGAGACTTTTTCACAGCACTGCATATATTGCATTAAAGGTCCAAACAAAGTAAGCAAAGGCAGAAAATAAATCTAATGCTTAAAAATGTATATATACTGTACATATTAGACATACCTGAGGTGACAAGGCAGCGGTGTTTCTGAGAAATCGGGCTTACAAAAATGTTTGTGTGTCGTGCGCTGTTTGAAGAAGTACTTTGGAAAGTTTACAAAGTGTCAGAAAATGTCATCTTACTGCTGAGCAGGAGCTAACGGCTTTCTTTTTTAATCTGAAGTTTATTCAGTTACAGAAATCATGCATATATTCTAAGCAGAACCTTTAAATAGGATTTAGAAAGAACAGGATATAAAAGTCAGTGTTGCTGATTTTTCTCTCAGACTGTTCATTTTACAGATTGTGAAGAAAGGGGAACTTTAATAAATGATAGCAAGGCCAACCTCTATTAAATGATATTATGTTTTATCATGAGAAATCGCCAAAACTGTCCAGAAAAGGACAGGTATCTGGAGGATAAAACAAGTTTAAATCTGAGCCAGAATGGGTTGTATATTTCCACATATATAGTTAACAAAACAAACCACATTTTTGCACTAATCATGCACAAAGATATTAATTTAATAACCATCATACATAATAGTGGGTGTTACTTCAATGGCCAATCATTATATTTTCAGTTCAGGTGGGTCACACTTTCAAGGTGTACGTCACACTGTTAAACAGCAGGTGATCAGCAAGCACCCAAGCCACACATATATGCCCCCCCCATAACTGTTCCAAAATAGCAGATGTGTTCTACTGTATTAATGTTTCATTTTTTTCTATTTTGCTGTTGGAACAGCAAAAATATGTAAGTTGGTCCCACAACTATAGCTGGCATTTTAAATGGGGAATTCTTATTTTAATAAAAGCCTTTCCTCGTATTAAATTTAACTATATTATTTGTTAAAACAGCACACGCACAGCTGTTATAAAATAGCGATGGCCTCATTAGACGGGTAAAGGGTGTCTTTATTCCATTGCTGGTAATGTATTAAAGGTTCGATTGCCGGTGTGTTTCAGTAGAAACGTTACCCAAAAACTCATCATGTTTATCTTTGTCAGCCCGTGAACATCCATTGTTTTCCCAGGGTTCAAGAGACAACCAGCCCACTGGTGAAATGGCCCAGATCCCAGAAGACGTTCTGCATACATAGGAAATTCCTATCCAGCACCTGATTCATAATGGGGATCCTGTAACATTCCCTGGACTTATTCTTGTTAGCTGGCTTTGAGGTAATGCAGCTTAAGACCATTTTACACCTAAAGAATGAGTATGAGTGGCCCTGTACTAATGATTACATATCATTATTAATGTCAACTTACATTCTTCAAAGCAAAATTAGGCGTTGTGAACCAAAGAAGTCTGCAATACTGTGAAGAATGTTTTTGTGTAACCTCCATTGAAAGGATACCGTAAAAAGTTTTAAAATTAAAAGTTTTTTGCACTTTTTTATACTTTCTTTCGGAAATTGCGCTTGTTTTTTTCTCAAGGTTAATAGTATGATAGAACACTGAATTGACTTGCATTTCACTCGCATATTGTTAGAATCTTCTGGAAAAAAAAAAAAAAACAAAACATGACACCAGATAACCGAATGTCACAGGAAGTGGGGAGAAAGGATGATAATTGGACAGGATTTTGGCCTGTCATATTGTAGGGGATAACGTGTATATAAACAAGCAACTCAGGAAAGTTGCATAAACAGGCTAACTAACAGGAAAGGACCATCATGGTTATTTTGTTATACTGGTATTAGGTTCTTGAAAGCATGACATGACATTTAAATTACGCTACAGTGACATGTAAAGCGATGTTTTCAAACACGTCACTGTAGTGTAATTCAAACACATTCCGGTCAATTTTTCAGGAAGATATCTGACACACGTCAGCAGGCAAGGTGTCATTTGTTAGCTGTAATTTGTCTAAATCAAAGCCTTCAAGATGTGGGCTAACACGTATTATTGCTCGGCTGAATTTTTCACTGATACTCAAAATAGCAAACGGATATGATGCATCGTAAAGGAATATGCACAAGGACATCAAATGTTTTTTTATTTGCATTTTATCCCTTTAAACGGATTACCATATTTTCATTTTTATATTTATTTTGAGAGTCCTGTTACTTGAAAACGAGAAATAGCAACAGTAGCAGTAGTAGTAATAATAATAATAATTTGCTTCAATATTAGAGTAAGGTGTGTTAGTGATAATGTCACGTGTCTTTTCTCTGCACATTAGCAAATGTGTCAGGTATTAGTTCTCCAAACCCAGGTCCTTGTTCAGGCAGCTTGTGTTTGGACGTGGGCCACCACTGCACAGGAGACCAAGAGGACAGTCGGAGAGACGCATGCTGCCTGGCAGCCTAGACCGGGCAGCGACTGACACCCAAGGGCTCAGGCCCAAACATCTGCTGCCTCACCTCAGGGCCTGATAGGTGTGGAGGTGGACGACCTTGCTTCGAGGAGTTAGCAGAACGTGCTACACAAGTGGCCATCTGACTGGAAGCAGTGTGATAATTAGCCCCCCCCCCCTCCCCCCACAGGCTGCAGCTGGCTGGCCTTCCTAGAAATGTGAGTCCTTTCCAAAGTCCATACTATGCACCAGGTGAAAATGGTAGCAGCCAATTACATCAGAAAATAAATGGTGTGTGCTCTCCGAGGCCATATTACTTACAGCACACTGCACCGGAAGCTTGAAAGCGTGTAAGCTGATGAGAGCTGACCATGGATTTAGTCCACGTTAGTAAGGGGAAATTACCTCTTTTGACCGTTTGGTTTGTTTAATGCTTTTTCCATATAATTCTCTCGGCAATCATTAATTGCCCAAGGATTAGACCTTCATTTGGATTACTGCAAGTGTTCGATCAAATAGTAACTGGGTCTGCTTACATTTTGCTCTGAGTGAATGACGTCATACATGCACAGACAGCCTATTAATGATGAGGTTTATAAATGGATACATTACCGAGACACACCGTCTAAACAAGCAGTTATATGCATTTTGGGTACTGAACGTTTCTGTGTTGTAAGAGACATTTATGAGAATGAATTAGGTGGTGAAATCCTTCACATAAAGTGCACAATGTCCTGCTGTCACACCCTCACCTGACCAGCTACACCTACCCTACCCTACTCACCTGAGTTCTGACGCAGCCGAAAGTAATCACCTGCTTCCCTTAAAGCACCCTAGTTTACTTACCTCTGTGAGGTACTGAGTCCATGTATTCTACCGAGAGGGTTTCTGTCTATTCCGACTCACCGTGTATGACCATGATCCTGGACCCTGACTGTGAGCCTCTTTCGGTTTGTGGATTAGGATTCATCAATGTCTCTCTCGTCGTATTTTTGACTTTTGGACCCTTTCGCCTGACCTTTTGGACTTTGCCATCTGGATTACATTCTTGCCTCGGTTGCCTTACATCTTACGGCTCTTGTGTATACTGACCGACTGCCTGCCCCTCGACTCTCCTTTGTTACGCTTTTAATTAATGTAGATTATCTCTGCGTTTGGTTTCATCCTATGTATTTGTTACACCTGTGCCGTCCTGAGTAGCATGCCATTAGTAAAAATTGCTCTGTGAAAAGCCTTCTTTGAATTTGTGGTTCCTCACAACCAAGAACAATTGCCCAAAATCACTTACTATAGAGGCAGGCTGCCAAATGGTTTTAGATTACAGAGATTCTTACAGCAGATTACGTAACTAAGAGGCCACTGAATCCTGTAACAAATTCCACACGGTCTATTCCTGACAGACTACATCTGTACAATTGTGTTATCTACCCTACATCATGTTATTATATAAAACAAGCTGTCAGGGAATAAGAACATCCCAGAAAATACATAAATGGCTAATAATAAGGATACATTCAGTAATAAATAATAACAAAAAATTCTAAAGATATTCACCCAGTGTAGGTTTTTAAAAACTCTGATAGCTGTTAACTGGATCAATAAATTTGGCTCTGTGTAACTGGCAATTTAAAGACTATTCCTATGTCCAAGTTTGGGTCATTGTGAATTCTGGAGCACCTCCAAGGAATTCAGCTCCAAAGTGGCCTCATGTGGTAAGTAGTGTATGTCCTCTAGATATCATTGTGCAGTCAATACCTGGAATCATCATCTATGACTAACAAGCACTAAAGTGGCAACTAGAGAAGCCCACAGCGTGTGTCACCTAGGACTTGAATCAACATCCTTCTGGTGCAGCGGTGTACATTCCCTGGGCCAAAAACATACTGTAGTGTAAATGTTACTACTTTTCCAGTCATCCCAATCTACTCTGGCAATGATATTCCAATGAGACTGAACTTCAGTCATTTTAGCTTTCTGTTAAACCTTCAGCAAGAACCCAGTGAAGAAAAGACAAGCCAAACAGCACATGTGGAATGCAAGGATATGGTTGTATTTACATGTGCTTTTACCCATCTTCTTTCTAAATAAACGTATATGACACCATGATGCGGCACAACGTGAAAAACATCACCTGGAGCAATTTAACAGACAATTAGGATAATAACAGTAATTTCCTGACACTGCGTGTAGTTTGGCTGCATTTGTTAGACTGGAAATAAATGGATGAGAGAACATCTGACAAATTCTTGATCTCCTGGCAGAGATGTGCTCTGACATGGTTGTGTCAAGTTGAACCAGACATCAAACCCACTACACGTTTGAATTTGGTTTGCTGAGAATAAAACTGTGACAGGCACTCGGATGAGCCACTGTAAAACCAACTACTCACGGTTAAGGGGAATTAAACAAAAATTTAAACATGAGTTTCCAAGCCACCTCCTAGCCATCCAATGGAAAAATGGCATTTTTTAAAAATCAGAGTCTTGGTCTGTGTGAAATATCCAGTTACTCATCTCTGTCCAAAATTTAATTATTTCCAACAGCAAGATACAGTAAGTGTCATCTGGTATGCATGGACACTGCAGGAAGCATCATGGATTTCCCTTTCTCTTACTTCCAACACGACCTTTGCCACGATTCAATTTTCATATTCCAGATTGAATTATTTGTATTAATACAGAAATCAAAGATCAAACCTTAAAGGTTCATACCACATTCAGCCATATGTGCAGAAATTTATAGAGCAAGTTTCAATTGAAGATGAGCCCATTGTGACTGGAGAGATGTCCTCTAGGTGGCTGCATGAAATTCCTACCAGCTGACTGGTGTCAGAGCCAGTGGAATTAGTAGCGTGGAATAAGTGTACTGTGACCTTCTGAAGTTGTAGGGACATATTGAGCAGGTGCTGAAAAACATCATCCAGCTGGTCTGCAAAGGCTTTCAGCACTCAAATGCTGACTCCATCTGGGTCAGTCGCCTTGCTTCTGCCGATTTCTGTGGACTCTCCAGCTGGACCCATCTGGAACCCTAAATCAAACCTGTTAAAAAAGTGATTTAACACGGTTACCCTTTGCTGATTCATCCAGGTGAGCTGCCCCGCCAGGGTCTGTGATCTTCCTCGCCCCCTTCCGAACCTCCTCTTCTCTTTTGTCCTGCAGTTTTTGTTCGATTCTTCTTTGGAATTCCCTCATTCTCTCCCCCATCTTTAGCTTCATCTCCCTTGGCACCTTCTTCACCTGTTCAGATCCATAGACCTTCGAACTCTGGTACATACTGAGCAATTGAGTTCATGTGTCTACAGATGCAAGCTAAGATGATTTGCCAGTTTTTTGGAAAAGCATATCTTTGGAACACAGAGGGTACCTGGATTATATGAAGTGAGCATCCAGAGACATGCAATCATACATTTAGAAGAGTTTGTTTAAAACAATTTTCAGTATGCAGATTAATGGAGTGTAATTGTGTGACATTTTCTTGAGAGGTGCTGATACTGAAAGTTTTTATTATTTAGTTATGCTTATGCTCTAAAGTTTGACTCCTCCCCTCAGGAATGGGGTAGATGCTGTGAATCTCAATCATGTCGCAAAACATGTTAAATGCCCTTTTGCCTGACCGTGTGGTCCTAATGGTGTCAAGTTTGGGGGGTCCCTCTAGCCTTACGATGCCATGCAACGCACACAGAAGATAAACCTTCACTTCCTCCTTTTCTGGCTCTTTGTGTTATGCTGTCTACCCAGATTTCCTAAAACGTACCTTTGGCACCCATCTTACTTCATTCCAGGGAGCGTCTTGTACAGAAATGAGCTGTATGAGCACCTATCATGTGTGATAATGAGTAGGAAAAAGATAAAATCACTCAATACAATCTGAGAATGACTTTTATGGTGATTTTAAGATCGTAGGCCCACCAGTTACTTAAATGCTATTGGCCAAACACATGTTTATAACTAACAAATAAAATCAATTAAATGTGTGAACTACAACCACCATAAAGTCAGCTTCTTTCTGAGATAAAATCTGGATAATTAAATGCTTTTTAAAACTCGCCATCCAAAGAATGATCATTTTGAACTATTAAATTTATTTGTTTGCCGTTGTGTCAGATTACCTTTTAACTCATGTAGAAATGTAAAAACGGCAAATTCCCTACTGACATCAGCATTCACCTTTCGTGCATACATTTTAGACAAACACTGTTGAGAGCTGTAATGGGGGGATTGTAGGAGAAGGCAGGAAAGAGGAGAAATATTTCCAAGCAAAAATGCATGTCAGCAAGAACAAACTTTTGGCTCATTAGGTATTAGTGTTTATAAACACCAATTCAATTAGCATTGTGGTGCCGTCAGAAGATTACAGAGATTACAGAGGTTTTGTGTGCCACGGCTGGGCAGTTTGACTCTGCCTGTCGTACATCACTGCCCAGACCACTGTGAGAAACCTTCCCAAAATCCATTCTCCATTTTCCACCAGCTTTACGGCTGCCTACGGAACATCGATTCTGCTATTCCAAGACTACTACCATCGTAGCCAGCAGATGGTCATAGCATTGACGGATGATTGTTTGCTTAAACAAGAATGCTGCTCTGTGCTAAAGTGTGAGTCACACTTCAAGTCTGACTCCAGTACACCGTGCTAATCTTTTCCTTTATAATGGATTCCAACCCAGGCTCATTCACAGTATGCCGTTGTCATGCGTTAATGCACTCCTGTTTCAAAGGGCCAATGTAAGCTTCTCACAAAGTATAAAACTGAAGATTTCTCATTCTCACTCCAAATTCAACTAAAAATATTTAAGCAATAAAATATCTTATTCCAAAAAATATTGACTATGTATGTATAGCAAGGCTTTCCAAGCATGCACTCTGGCTGGCAGGCTCCAAGATTGTTGTTCTTCTTGTCTGTGCAGAGTACAGTCTTTGCACATCTGATCATGGCAATAAAACGTTTTTTCCCCTCTGCTTCTCGACTTTGAGTTTGACAGAAAAATTGATAATGCTTATATTTCTTGCATTTCAGAAGCACCGAGACAGTCTAACTGTTCTACCTTATTTACTCACGCTGCTGAACAAGCTGAGTCTGGGCACTCTAACTCAGGTTAACCAGCCATTCCAAAACTTTCTCCTGGATCATTTAGCTGTTTTCATAAGGCTATTTTAAACGAGGCAACCAACATAAACCTGTACTTTTGAATTATTTATCACTTGATTTAGCTAAATTTAAGCAATAAACCTTAAACACTGTATATGGATGATTCCTGGAAACTATACTTCATTTCAAAATTGCTGAAATGCTAAATGCATTTTGCAATGAATAATTTATTATTAACAAGTACTTAAACGAAAATGTCTATTTATTGGGGGGTGAACGATGCCTAATTAAAGTATAATAAAATGTTGGGGGAAAGTGTCCCCCCACCCAACTCCCCCACACCTACGTGCCTGAACTTACGTGCCATTTGATGATAATGACTTACAGTGTCCTTGATTACCTGGCTTAGATGTACAGGTGGTGGACTAGAACAAAAATGTGGACTGGCTGGAGGGACGGCTGAGGACTGGGTTGAGAACCACTAATATTGTGTAATTCTTACATAGATTATTATTACATGATAATAAATGTTTATTTGTTATTATTTATACAATTTTTCCCTTGTGCTCAGCTGTTTTCCCAGTCATTTTAGTGTTCCTGCTTAGCCTGAAGGTAAGGGTAATGCTAGAATTAGACTTCAGAATTAATAATGTAGATGCACAATAAAAAAACGTATATTATTTGTAACTTTATTGGAGTACACAAATTTCTGGTAGTAACTATCTGACAAGTCTTTCAAAAGCTGTATCTTTACTGGTAATAGGAAATGCCCTACCAGATTTATAACATGTTTTCCAAATTCCGGAATATTAAAAAGAGATTCTCATGGATCCATAGGGTCGTTAGGGATTGTGTCTGAGAAAACAACAGTGTAACCAAGGATATGGGATTCTGAGAGAAATTAGTAAAAGTGAAATGTATAACTAATGCAAGCAGGGTCTTTTTCTCATGGTACCTTCTAATAGAAGACTTCTCTGGTCCTCAGAGATACTGATACTCGTAAGTGGGTGGGGCTTATTTTCTTTGTGTGTCTGACTGTGTGATACACACTTCTGTCACACTGCCATGTCTTCATGAAAGACTTTTAATTTAAAAAATTCCAAACCTTTAAATTTATTGAAGAGATTTTTTGAACAGCAGTGTAACGACAGGAGTCTACACCGTACCTTTAGGGTTTTTTTGCATTAACATTAGCAATCTTGTTTTTCGGTATTTTCCTCACGCGTAGTCCGGCTGATGCCATGATGTACAAATAAGGACACTAGCTCATGTACTTAAACTTACATTTCGCATCTCAAGTTAATAACTTAGATTAACACTTTAGATTTAGAACAGTGTGTTCCCTTCAACGCTGGAAAAAATGCATTTCACTCGGATTTTCATCTCTTATTTGTAAACATGTTTTTCGACAATATTAGTAATAGTAAAAACAATACTAATGTACTTGAAAATGGAAATAGGCATGCTCTAACTTTGTTATCAAGCCACTGATACTGAAGTGTGACAAAGTTGTTTAAAGAGCAAAAAAAATTCAGCAGCGGCCAGTGAAAAGGCAGAACTGATAAGAGTTAAAATATAAAAATCAGCATATAAACATTTGTTGCATAATTAATGTTGTGACATTGCATGAGGCCCCTGCTGTCCAATTCTCCAACTGTAGCAAGCGTAACGATTCACTTTGTGTCCACTGTACATTATTTAAGTTGTCAGTGAATATTTGCAAACAGTTACAATATGCATGATTTGATATACAAATGTTTTCACTCAGAGTCTGAGGGAACGTGAAGCATTATGCCTTCAGTTTTCAACGTCTGTGACAAGCTCTTTCAGCTCAATATTAACGTGGCTTTAGGCTTGATGAGGTCGACATTATAAAAGGTCCATCTTAATGAATTTGCTGGTACAATTTGAAATGAGACCTTCCAGTGGTCCTAGGAATCCTGAGAAAGAAGCCTATATCCCTGGATGACAGCCTCTTGATATGCTGGTATGAAATTAACCAACCACTGAACTCTGACAGTCCTTGTACCTCCATTGGTTTGCTGACAATTTCCCACTGGAACAATGGTTGGCAGATTCCTCATCTGTACATCCCACATTTTCCTTCCTTTCGTATCAAAAAGTGCTTTTTATCAATTTGGGCGTTTATAAAGCCTTTGAATCTTCTACAATAACATAGACACCGGCAATGTTAGGCTTGTTCAGAACTCAACTGGCTGCTCTGAGATGCAACTCTGATGATCAAATGTTGCAGAGGAAAAAACACTTGCCTTTTGGAATAATAATAATAAAAAAAAAACTCTATGTCACCCGGCCTCTTAATCTGAGGATTTACTAAATAACATGACAGTCACACAACACCCTGTCACCATGCCCAATGTCAATGAAGCCAATAACAAGTTTTAATACATGGTGACGGAGGTCAGGTTTCCTTCTGTTTATTTGAACGCATATGATTATTACAGTCAGGGAATGTCACAAAATCAATCAGTCTTATAATCTTAAATCATGGCATATTACAAATATGTAAATTTGATTAAATGGATCTATTTCTCACCACAGACTATATATATATATATATATATATATATATATATATATATAATGGACATTCTGAGGCACTATTTAAATTAAGATTAATAGGTGCTGGTTTTATTCGCAAGACAATCACAGTCAACAGTCAAGACTGTTACACTCAAGCTCCTTATTTTTAAAAAATCTTGGATCTGACTTTGGGAGTCGGTCAGGTCACTGTCATATTCCTGTGTAGGTATGACTTGATACAAAGTCTTCTCACAAAACTGAGCCCTAAGCATTCATCTCTGAATAAATACAAGCACTACAGCCTGACACTGTGGTAGGCATTGAGGGTTCGGTCTTGTCCTGTTCATTGTGTGCTGTGTTTGCCCGTTGTATGTGAGAGAATACCCTAAAATTTCCCAGGTCTTCCCAAACTTCAAGCCCTGTACTTCGTAAGATAGGCTCCAGATTGATTATGATATTGTACTGGATAAGGGGCTGGAAGATTGCATGGATGTTGTATGGAATATTATGGATAGATGAATAGAATATGCCAAGGTAAACAACATTTAAATATTCTAAATCCATCAATCCATCATAACCACTGATGTTGGTCAAAGTGACATGGGAATTCTGTAATGACCTTTGGAGGTCAGGAGATGAAAGAGCTGCAGGGTTCATCCCCTTTCAGGATGCCTTGAGGTACTCAAAGTAGGAGTGAGAACAGGAATAAGAGAAAGAATTACTACGTCACTTCAGCTTTTTCTCCTTGTGGAAAATTGGAGAAGTACGATGGCTCATTTCTTCATCCATGTGTAAATACATTCAGTTACAGAGCTAGTCTGGCATACTTAGTTAATATTAGTGTCATTAAACCAACTTCATCTTAGACTCCAGCCCTGTGTCCAGCTGAATGGACAATAAGACCTTATTTTAACACCGGAAAGGTCACTTTGAGTCTTGTTTTGGAGAAGCAGAGATGGAGAAATACCATCTTAGAAATATCAGTGATTTTGCATGCAAGTTTTACATGGCTTTAGAGGGACTTCAGCGAGACAGCAAAACCAGAAAACTAATTTGTGTGTAAGTCAACAGAATTTTAATCTGTCATACAAGGTCAGGTGATATATGACCAATTACCAGTAGCTCAGGAGCTGTGAAGGAGATTGAGAAGGTGTGTTCAAATGGAATGCCGTAGGACGAGATGTGGAAGGTTAAATGTAATAGGGGATTCTCGGAATAGTGCCAAAGGTGGTGCCATTACTGCCCTAGTGGGTATGACTCTAAAAGCTTTCACACATCCAGCCTCAGAAGGCTAGTGTTTGTTTAGGGAAAAGTGGGGAAAATTGGTGATGTGAGGGTTGTGGACAGCCAAGTCATAGGGCATTGTTTGCTTGCAGAGTAGCACTCTAAGAATCAGGAGGTAGCACTCCTGTGTTGCTGGTCTAAGAATCAGGAAGTAGCACTCCTCCGTCGCTGGTCTAAGAATCGGGAGGTAACACTCGTGAATCACTGGTCTAAGAATCAGACCAGCGACTCAGGAGTGCTACGTCCTAAGAATTGGGATGTAGCACTCCTCCAGCGCTGGTCTAAGAATTGGGATGTAGCACTCCTCCAGCGCTGGTCTAAGAATTGGTACGTAGCACTCCTCCATCGCTGGTCTAAGAATGGGGAGGTAGAACTCCTCCGTCACTGGTCTAAGAATTGGGAGGTAGCAGTCCTCCGTCGCTAGTCTAAGAATTGGGAGGTAGCAGTCCTCCGTCGCTAGTCTAAGAATTGGGATGTAGCACTCCTCCAGCGCTGGTCTAAGAATTGGGATGTAGCACTCCTCCAGCGCTGGTCTAAGAATTGGTACGTAGCACTCCTCCATCGCTGGTTTAAGAATGGGGAGGTAGAACTCCTCCGTCACTGGTCTAAGAATTGGGAGGTAGCAATCCTCCGTCACTGGTCTAAGAATTGGGAGGTAGCAGTCCTCCGTCACTGGTCTAAGAATTTGGAGGTAGCAGTCCTCCGTCACTGGTCTAAGAATTGGGAGGTAGCAGTCCTCCGTCGCTAGTCAAAGAATTGGGACATAGCAGTCCCCTCGGAGTGGTTGTACTTCAGGAGGTCGACTGAGGAGGAATAAAAAAAATAAGAGCAGTCTGCTCACGGTTAGCTCATCGTCCTTTCCCACCCACAATGTGGGTTTTCAGACATGCTGACTGGAACAGTTCTGTCATCTCTTTCTGGTGATTTAAGGTCACCAGCCATGCCTTGTTTACATTCCTCAGGGTTGGCCGTATTCCACATCCATACAACTTGCAGGAAAACCATTAAAGGTTAATATTTCCATTTTACATTTGTATCCACAAACATGACAGGTACTAAGAACAGTTTTTAATTATACTTCACTTGCAGGCTACTGAAGAATTGAATTAATAATTTGAAAGTTATTAGGTTCTACTCTATTATATTATGTTATAGGACACAAGAATAAAGGTAATATCTGTCTTGATGTCACTCTAGTTCTTCTGAGGAAGGTACAGTTTATCTTTGCAGTAGTATTTTCTGAAATTTTCTTTAGGTCTCGTGTGTTATCTGAAATGAATGCAGTTGACATCTAAAGCAATGCTCTTAACGTAACGAGCTATCATTTGAAGGAAATTGCAGCAGCATTCAGAGATACTTGTTTTGCTCGTTTTATTTTTTAGCAGATTGGGAGGGGTCAACAAAAAATTGTAAACAGTCTAAAATGACAGGGTGTTCAAGCTCAATACAACAAAACAATATAGTATAATTTTGTGTAATGTCTCATGACAGGGTACTTCTCTTCAGTTGTACCTTAGAGAAAGGTAGTTAACTACTTTGAAAGATAAAAAAAAATAAGTTACAAAAAATATGCATTCAGGCAAAGTACAAATGACAAATAGTTATGCAATTAAAGATTTTATTTAAAAGTTCACAGTATCCTGCCACTCTGATATCAATATTTTTTTATGTATTAGAAATGTCATCTGGCATATGGCCTGCTTTCACTGTGACGTGGCCTTCTGGTTGGTGGACTGGCACAAAGGGCGACATACCTCCCAGTTCAGTCTGCTGTGGAGACGCCAGAGTTTCTACAGCCATTCTGTGTTCTGACTCCAGCCCTGGTTTTTGAGAAAAATACTACCAGTCTGGTGATCAGTGACAGTGATAACAGCATTAGCTTGTTGCACCTTACAGATTCATACGGGAGCTTTTGAATGTGACCCACATAGTTTTCCCAGCATCCCTGCCAATGTAATCAAAGGGAGGGACCTTTACTCTGGTCCGCTGGGTCCGGGAACATGCTAGCCCCAAGCAAGCTGGCTTCACTTAGTATATAAGAACAGATGGTCAATTTGTCACAAACCTTAGTGTCTTCTCACTGTGTCAATAAATGTGGCCAGTCATAGCCTTTAATATCAGCCTGTCCTCAACCTGGGAAGGGCTTATTACAACAATCGAGTCAAAGAGGGCTGGCACGGAAAAAGTTGGAGATGACACTGACAATCTTTGCTGAGGTAAGGCAATCCACTGTGCTGTTGTGTTTAGAACAACTTCACACACATTGAGGGGAAGGAAAATGTGGGTTCTTCTACTCAGCATGAAACCTGGGGATCTTTCAGTTAACAATTTATGACTTGGCAGTTTTGCAGCAACCTAAGTAAAAGAATCTTTTCACTTTTCAACTAAAATCTAAAAGAAAAAGACTTTCTGGATTCTTATGTTGTTTTTCATATTTTGAAGCCAATACATGTTCCAGGATGGAGAGAATTCAGACTGTGGGATCTACCTTTTTCGTTTCATCCTGCAGGTTTAACATGAGCCTTGCATTTCAATTTGATAATGGTGATTAAATCATCATTTTTTTTTCCACTATTCATGCACATCTGTTCCTCATTAGAATATCCATAGAAGATTGAACCATTAATAATGTATTTTAAATAATTAAAATAGTTAATTTAAGGAAACATAAAGAGTATCAATTACATACACACACGTACATCTAATTTCAATTTTTGCTGCACATCATGAAAAGTGTATAGCATACAAACTTCAGTGTATATTGGATTGCAAGGATGCCTTTGATGTTTTTGGGTGCCTAAAAATCAGAAAAATCAGCACTACCTCTCTGAATTTTTAAGAAAGAAATTGGAAGTTTTGTCCTTTAGTAATTTGATTCCCTTTATTCCAGTTGGTGGCACATCTAGTTAAAAGTTCCAAGTCTCAACTTTTCTTTTAAAAGTTTCACGTTGATTTATGAGCTAAGACCCAGTCAAGGCCCTGGAGTGCTGGGGCAGTTTACTGGGTCCAATCCCCTTTCAGAACTGGATGACACTGTACTATGCATCCTAATGTCAGGGTAAGCCACCCCCTGTGCCAACATCAGAATCTAAGTGGGCATTGGTATGATTCAGGGCTTTGCTCCCGGCCGGTTGAACAAAGCCCAGCACAATATGGAACCAGGCAGATGGTTCAGGGACTAGGTGATAACCATGAACTTGACGCATGTTCAAGCATGTTTGAGTCTATCCAGCTCAAAGACCACTGGTTGGTCACATAATCTGTGTATCAGCCTATTAGATCGCCCAGTTCAGGGACCGATATAGCGTGTCCAAATAGTTTACACAGGCCTCAGTATATGTAACTATAACAGCTCAGGGACTACTGCAGTTTGTCTTACCAGTTCAACTCAGAGCCTAGTTCCCATTAGCAGCATGTTTGACTATGTTAATGACACGTATGACAAATTTCGCCAACTCAGAGGCTGGTGGGAATTGTCAGCGTGTTTGAACGATACAGCTCAGGGACCGCTTAGGTGCAGTTTGTCTGGTAGATCTTCAACTCAGATGCTGTGCGCCAGTTACGTCTGTGCAATACAGTGTAGATACTCAGAGCCAGTTTAACCATCTAATCCAGGTCAGGACTGCAAGAACACCACCACGAGGAACTCAGCAGAGCTGTTGATTTCACATAAGCAAGAATTAAGCAGAACACAGTTTATTTGTTGGGTAGGCATAACGTAAATTAATTCCAGTTAAACAAGACAGAGATCAAACAATGTGGCCACACAAATATCTAATATAGCAAAGAACATACAAGTTATCAGAAATGATATAACCATATAAATGACAAAATGGTATATAACCAGGAGAAGATACATACAGCAGAGGCAAAAAGGGATCTGGCCGCAGATATTAATGCACAGAGCTGTATGGGAGTCCTGATTCCAGGAAAAACTCTATTATGACTACATGAAAAACGTAGGCTAAGCCCATGTCTTACGTGGGAGGTTCTGAATACAGAAGCCCCCTCATCTCTGTCGTTTAGCTCCCTTAAATAGCAGACCAAGTGTTGTATTATCATTTGAATGATCCAATCACTGACTAGACGACTGTAGAACAGACCGCATATTATTCCAGAGTTTGGTGGCCCCTCCTGACTTTAACAATAGGTAGCCGTGTGTGTTTGATATTCCTGGGGGCTGGGTCTTGTGATAATGGCAGGATTTCTTCTAAAGTTCTATGTCTTTAAAATGCTACGATATGCTGTTTTTGAACTGAGACCATTGTACCAGTCGCATTAAGACCATTCAAATGAGACCAAACATGAGTATACACATAGCTTTGTTTTACAGTTATTGTACAAGCATTCCATATGAGTTTTGTGTGTCCTGAGTTAGGGGAAGGGTCTGTCCTGTGGGTCATCTCCTTCTTCCTG
>JAACJT020022778.1:0-31047 GCA_009936485.2 Gymnarchus niloticus | reverse complement strand
TGTATTTATCACTAAAGCAACTGGAATATTGATTATAGATGAACATGCCTTAAGCAGCAGAGTGGGGGCAGGGTCAACCTGACAGGAGGAAGGATTGGACTTAATGTTGAGATCTGAGACAGCAAGAGGTTCAACAGGAGTCTTGTAGACGGAGTTGGCAGATTAATATGAGAGAATGATTGCGGAGTAAAGGGAAAACAGTGAGAGATTTGGTCAATTTTGTTTTCAAAGAAATGTAAAAAAGCCTGACACTGTTCAGCTGTATTGGGGCATGCTAGTACAGCGGCTGGAGGAGTTTATAAACAGTATTAAAGAGAGTCCTTGGCCTAGACTTAGCACCATTTATGATAGAACAATAATAGTTGGAGAGAGCAGTGTTTAGAGCATCCCTATACTTGTTTATGTGCTCAGTGTAAAGCTGTGAGAGAATAGTAAGGCCAGTTTTCTTATAAAGGTGCTCAAGATGCCGGCTAGTGGCCTTCATAGCTCTGAGCTCAGGAGTGAACCAGGGACAGGAGTGGGTAGCTGGGACACGCCTATTCTTTACGGGTGCAAGATCATTTAGCAGCCTAGAAATAGACTTATTATAAAGGGAAAACATACTATCAGGAGAGGAAAGTTTATGTAGGTCAGAGAGAGATGAGGACTGAAGAGAAGCAACAGATTGGATTTGACAGACCTAATATCACAAGACAGATTTTTTCTCCACTGGATGAGGAGTAGTAATGTGAAAGCTGCATTTGATAAGCTTATGATCAGAGATACCAGAGATTGAACCTGAGAAAGAGATATCATTCAAACCATTAGAACATCAAGAATATGACCGTGAGTGTGAGTTGGAAAATCAGCATGCTGTGTCAGGCTAAAATATTCTAATATTGAGATGAACTCAGATGTGTAGGAGCAGTTAATGTCAATGTGGATGTTAAAGTCACCAAGCAAAATTACAGCAGGGCAAAGAGATAAGATCATTGTGAGAAGTTCATTAAATTCAGACAAGAAGTTTGCAGCAGCTTTGGGAGAGTGATAAACTAACAATAGCAGCACAGGAGGGGAGGAAACAACCTTCAGAGCAATACATTCAAAAAATGTAACATCAAAAAATGAGAGTTCTTTCATTCTTAAAGCAGATCTATAAGCCACAGCCGAGCCGTCTCCTCTTCCTGTTAATCTGGGTTTAGATATGTAGCTGTAGTCAGGAGGAGCCAGCATGTTTAAATGTAAATAGTCATCAGATTGTTGCCAAGTTTCTATAAGAAGAAATATGTCCACTTTCTTCTGGGAGATGAGGTCATTGATCAGCGAGGCTTCGTTGGTTATGGAGTGAGCGTTCAGAAAGATGAGATTAAAGTTGAGACAGCTGGGAGAGGAGAGTGTAGACAGTTTTGGAAGAGGATGAAGATGGTCTCTGTTGATACCTCGGATGGCCCTAGTGTCGTGCCGTTGAACACAATCATATGTCCATGCAGTCGAGATCAGTGCATTAGAGCTGAAGATAATCTTCACCCATCCTCTTCATAGACCTGTTTGTGCTAGGAGATGCAAGTGTTTAAACTAATGAACAGCAGCATTCAAATCATTCTGAAGATTTTCAATCAGAACTTTGACTAGGCTACTCCTGAAGATCCATCTTCTTTTTTGCATGACCCTCCATGGTAGCTCTGGCCTTTGGGTCACTCTTATGGTAAAATATAAATTTCTGATCTGTTTTGTCTTTTTTCAGACTTTATCAGGTTCTGTACTTGGCTCCATCCATCCTCCCTTCAATCCTGACAAGTTCCCCTGTCCCTGCAGATGAGAAGCTTCCTCACATCATTAAGCTGCCACCATTTTGTTTCACAGTCGGGACTGTGTTGTTTTGGTGATGTGCTTTGCTGGATTTTCTCTATGCATAATGATTGGCATTTATGCTCAAAAGTTCTAATTGTGTCTCATCTGGTCACCAAACCTTCTGAAAGTTTGTCGCAGGATCCTTCTAGTGTGTCTTGGCAAACTTCAGTCTGGACTCCAGATGGACCTATTCGAGAAGTGGCTTTCTTCTTGCCAGCCTCTCATAAAGGCCAGATGTATGCAGTTTTTTTGATATTGCTGTATGGTGCACATGAAGTTAAATGAAGTCTTTATCATTTGTACCAGGGTACACTGGAATGTATTTTTCACATAACATTCTCTCCAAGAGGACACGGACACACACACACACACACACACACACACACACACACACACACAGGTGAGACCAAGCTTGCTATCAGACATTTATTTAGTGCCCCTGGAGCAGTTTTGGGGTTAAGTGCCTTGCTGAAGTATCCAACGGTGATATAAACACTTTTTGCTGGCTATGGGATTTGAACTGGTAACTTTCTGATCATGGGCACAGAAACCTAACCCACACCTTAAAAAATTTTGGAACGCTCCACAAATTTGCATGTTATCCTTGTGCAAGAGCCATGTTAATCTTCTCCATATCCCTCCAACTTTAGTATATGTGTAGCTATAGTATCTTGTCTTCTGCCGGCCATTGAACTTTGTTGGTCTTTCATGGTTGCCACTGGATTCCCGGTGGCCTCTTTGACCAACTATCTTTTCTCCTGGTCACATAACTGTGGTGATCGCTGTGGTTTTGGCAGACTGTGGGTGGTGCTGTTCACGCTCCACCTCTTTATAACAGACCATAACAGTGCTTTCAGGAATCTTATATCCTTCCTCTGATGTGCAGCTTTACACAACTTTGTCACAAACATAACTTGGAAGGTCTGTGGGACCCATGCTGCTTACTTTGTGTGTGACTGCAGGACTACAGAAAAAGCCGGTTTTACTTAATTAGTCAAGTGAATTGCAATGATTCCACACAGCTGTTGGGCAGTTAAGATATGCGATCATGAAGGCGATTGCTTATTTCTGTAGTTGTTTATCTTGTGCTGTATTAAAGGGGTGCATAAATAAACATAGCTATAACATTTGCATATTTTTTAAGGTATATTTTCTTGGTTTTTAGCAATTAAACACACACAATAGGATAACATAACAAAACAAGGCAACACCAGGATAATACAGGACAGTGTAACAAGTTACAGATCAAACAGTTTAAAAACGCATTCAGTAAAATAATGATTACAGTGCTACACAAGAGCAATACAGTAATATAACTCAATCAAATCAAATCATGGCACATGCAACCCTACACATGTGCATACCCCTCTTAGTATAATTACGGTGAACAATGTCGCATTTTGTTCCACAAGTTAGGGTTCCACTGAAAAGGTGGCCTCCCCCTAAGCACTAGATCCTTAATTTCATTGGCCAGGTGGTCTAAAACTGGTTGCCAAATTTTACAAAAAAAGTTCATCATTCCCTCTAACAACAGCAGTAAGGCTCGCCATCGGAAGGACCCTGTAAATGTCCCTGTACCACTGTGACACTGTTGGGGGTTTGTCTTTGATCTACTTAAAGAAAAGACATCGCCTGGCCAAAAGGAGAAGTTTTTCCATAAGAATTTGTTGTCTAGTGGTGAGGCCAGATCCCTCCATAGATAACCCTAGTAAGAGCAATCTAGGGTGCATATCAACTTCTATCTTAAGAATTGTGGTGAGTTCCTTCATCACATTTTTCCAAAATCTCTTTATGAAAGGACATGACTACATATAATGGAAAAAAGTCCCCATATTTTTTACGCACTTTGTACAAGTGGGAGAGATATCCTTGTTGATCTTGTTGAGAAACTGGGGCGTATGTTGCAATCCGTGTAATATTCTGTATTGACTCTCATACAACCTGTTACAAGACAAAGTTTTTTTATACAAGTGTAATGCATCCGCCGATACTTCGTGGCCTGGCTCAATTCCAATATCAGTTTCCCAAACCTTAATAATTTTATCAATACTATGGCAATCAAGAGTCGGTCATTTTTCGTTAAATAGGGAAATTAATGTTTTTCTGATACCAGGAGTTAAGAGAAAAGTATCAATGGCACTACATACAGGTTCATCAGAAGGGAACGGGCAAGTAGAGAAAATGTAGCATCTAATCTGGAAATATGAGTAAAAGTGATTGGAGGGCACATTATATTTGGCCTGAAGCTGTTCGAATGATAATAGCGTCCCAGCCTCATACAAGTCACCTACAGTCTTAATCCCCTTTGAGTGCCAGGCTGTGAAGACACTCCTCCCCTGGCTTGGGGAAAAAGCTACATTACCGGCCAAAGGGAGGGTGGCTGATGAGAACCCTTTGGGATCAGCATGTTTAATGACATCAAAACAGGTTTGCAATGTATTGAACACAATCGTATTCTTCTTGATATCCAGAGGGAGATGTTGTTTATTATGTGACATATAACGCAGTATAGAGTATGGATAAACGCACCACGCATCCACTTGCTGTTCCATGTTATTTAAGAATAGGTGTATCCGTTCATAAACTGTAAGATAAGTAAATCCTGATCGTGACCATTTAAAGGGGAAATTTTGAGGTGCATTAATATCCTTAAGGTCATCTAAAGGGAGCGCTTCAGACTTCTCAAAATTAATCTCATATCATAATATAAATGCAAATTCATTAATGGTAAAGGCTTGCAGGAATAGAGAGTTCAGGATTTGTCACAAATAGTCAGATGTCATCAGC
The DNA here is from genome assembly GCA_009936485.2 of Gymnarchus niloticus. Taxonomy (NCBI): domain Eukaryota; kingdom Metazoa; phylum Chordata; class Actinopteri; order Osteoglossiformes; family Gymnarchidae; genus Gymnarchus; species Gymnarchus niloticus. The sequence continues at coordinate 26,430 of JAACJT020022778.1, read as the reverse complement.
ATATAGCACAATTCTGTGACCGACCTCCCCCAGCGTGACCCCAGTTATGCAACCGTTCCTCCTAATTGTCTCTGCCAGTGGCTCACGTGCCAGTGCAAAAAGAAGCAGAGACAGAGGGCAGCCCTGCCGTGTCCCCCTATGAAGAGGAAAAGGGTCAGAGGCACAACCATTGGCAAGAACCCTGACATGGGAGACCTGTATAATACTTTTATCCAGTGAATAAAGTCATCACCTAGTCCAAATCTCTGCATAACATCAAACAAGTACTCCCACTCCACCCGGTCGAATGGTTTTTCTGCATCCAACGACATGACAAGAGCCTTAGTCTGGGTGACTTGTGAGTGCTAACATTCAACAGGCGTTGCATGTTTGCACGGGAGTGTCTTTTCTGTATAATGCCGTTTGGTCGGGGTTAATTAAAGTGGGAAGAAGCACCTCCACCCTATAAGCCAGCACTTTTGCTAATATCTAACAATCCACTCCAATTAAACTGATTGGCTTATAGGAAGTGCAATTCTCTGGGGGTTTATTCTTTTTAAGAATTAGCGAGATGTTGGCAACATTAAGAGTTGGGGGGAGACATCCCATCTCAAACAATTAGATAAACATTTTAGTCAGGGGTCCAACAACCACATTGACCAATTTTTTGTAAAATTCCACTCCAAAACCTTCAGGGCCATGCGCCTTCCCTCCCTGTAAGCCCTGGATAGCCTCATGAACCTCCTTTTCAGAAACTGGAGCAGACAAGGCTTCCCTAGCTTCAGTGAAGAGAGCAGGTGACTGAATTTGTTCAAAGAACTTCTCCCTCTGTATGAATGTGTCATGGCATTCTGATGAATACAATTTCTCATAAAACTTCCTCATAATTTGGATAATATACTTGGTTTCATAATGTTTAATACCTCTTTCATCTGAAAGTACAGCAATTATGCCCTAAGTCCCCTTTGTCTCTTACCTGGGAGGCTATTAGTTTGCTAGGCTTGTTGGCGTGTTCAAACAGCCTGTGTTTTGCATACAAAACAGAACTTTCTTCTTTTTGTGTAAGAACACAAGAGAAGAACAAGCGGCCTCAAGCTTTTGCCTAGTATTTAGACTGGGCAAAGACTTAAATTCGGCCTCCAGTGTATTGACTATCTTTTCCAATTCTATCTGTGCTGCGAGTGATTTTTTTCTCTTGGCTGAAACATATGAAACAATAGCACCCCTTATATATAATTTTCCTGCCTCCCAAAGTGTTTATACAGATATACCCACAGTGGAGTTCTCTGATATATAAAACTTCCACTTCCAGGAACTGTATAAATAAAGAATCACTGAGAAGGGTGGAATTTAGATGCCAGTGTCGGGACAGTGGGCCATAGTATGGTGGGAGAAACTCTAGGCTAACTAATGCATGACCAGAGAGGACACAGGGCTTTATAGTGCATGCCCTGGTTCGGTCAAGTCTTTTCATGAAACAAAAAAGTAATCAATCCTGGAATGGATATGATGAGAATATGAATAAAATGTATAAACTTTACTTTTCAAATTTGTAATCCTCCAGGCATCGAACAGGCCCAGATCGGAGCAAAGCTCCTTTGTTGATCTAGACAGTCTAGATGGGGGACAGTGCTTAGGGGGGTTATAATCCATCACGGATCCATGGCACAATTAAAGTCCCCTCCCAAGACTATAAGATTTGCAGGTATGGTGGAAATATCTGCTAAGAGTTTAGAATAGAAAGAGGGCTCATAGGAATTAGGAGCATGTATTGACCCTATCAAAACATATAAGCAGATACCAAGACATATTCAGATTATTTATCCCCGGGGGAAAATTTTTGCAATATCTCCCTTCCTTATCTGATATAACTTTGTCTACTGTAAAAACCAGCTTTTTATGAATTAGTGCAGCTACTCCATTGCTTTTTGAATTATATGAAGAGAGGAACACCTGCCTGACCCAATCCCTTCTTAGTTTTAGAAGACCCAAATCTGTAAGATGCATCTCTTGAAGCATAGCAAGTTTAATAATTTCTTTCTTCAACTGTGACAGGACTTTACATCTCTGGATCACATGATTAATACCCTTAATATTTAGCGTAGCAACATTAGTCACACTCATACTCTGACTGCGTGTGCCATATCATCCACTCCCACCACTGTCCTGCCTAAGTATACCAAATACGAACTCCTACAGTACACAAAGAAGTCAGTAGAGGTGCTGCCAACAGAACACTAAACATCAATACACAAAGTCCAATAATAACCCAAAGCGGTTCCTTCAAGAACAATAACAGAGAACCACACGTTTAACACGGAAAAAAAAACAGTTCCACTGGATTTCACTGTGGGAGTGTGGGCTGCTGAATCCAACCACTAGACCCACTACACCACCCATACACTTAACCATCTACAGCTTGCCCTACCACCAATGGGATGATATGGTATTATATGCTATTATTAAAAATGAGAAAGGAAAAGAGGAAAGGCAAATAAATAAAAAGGGGAGGGGGGAAGGGTGGTAATGACAGCAACAAATAAGTAAGGTAATTCCAAATACCGAAAATTATTGCGAATCCAACCCCAAAATGCGACTTTCAGTAGGCTCAAATACCTCACAAAACTGAAAAAACAATATAGCATGCAACGTGATACACATAAGCAGTTCGGGGTAAGGTTCTACAAATAGCAGTTATTTATAAATTGACATCGCGACAAGCCCACCTTGTTCATTCCAGTGACTGGAGAAATGACTGGGCCACGGCTGCTGATTGGAAGTTGCGTTCCACATCCTCCCCATCTCATGTGCATTGCCTCACGGTCAAGAATGCCGGAAATCTCATATAGAATCGAATCTGCTTTCTAATGAGCTCTTGGCATACCTCGTTGAACAAGCGGTGCTTCTTCCTGACTGCTACAGAAAGATCATATTGAATTAAAAAGTGCTGTCCCTCATATTCCAAGATGGTCTTCGCCTTCACAGCAGACATTATTCTAAATTTATCTCTGGAATGACGGAGTTTAATTATCACCAGTTGATTCCCGTTTCCCTTCAGCCCAAGGCTTCTGTGGGCCCTGTCAATTTTTATACGACCTTTCGCTGACTCCAGCCTGAGAGCTTTGGGGAGCCACATTTCAAAAATTGCACAGGGTTTCTCCCTTCCATGCCCTCTTTCAGGTTAACAATCCGTATGTTGTCCTGTCTGCTACGGTTTTCCTAATTGTCCGCAAACTCTGTCAACATCTTTATTCGTCGCTGAACATCATTGAGCTGTTATTCCAAGGTGGCGACTTTGTCTTCCACATATGACACTCTTTGGTCGGCCTTCTGTGATCCGTTTGGCTTGCATGTCCAGTTAATTATTAATTGTCTCTAAGGTGGAATTCAAACACTCAAATTTACCTTCCATCATCACATCAATGGTTTGAGTTATTTCCTGGATAAGAGTTTTAGTGTCCAACGTAGATTTAATGTCGGGCGTTGCTGCAAGTTCGTAGCTAACATCAGCAGCAGTAGATTCTGGTTTGGAAGTTTGTATTTACAGTTGCTTTGTTGGCTTGGGGGGCATATCGACGATGTCGTTTTGTTCACTATGCAAATCAAATCCGAAAAACTAAAAATAAACAAAAAAAAAAAAAATCACAAAATAAAAGTCATAAAAACCATATACTTAATGCGTGGTGGCGGGAACTAAGCTGAAACATGTCTATCCAGCAGCTATGACACAGGTGCCCCCCCTACATTTGCATATTTTTAATTAAATGTAAAAAAAAAATTTTTTTCATTTTGAAATTTTTAAGCATTCTATGTTGATTAGAAAAAAATATATAGATTTGTTGTATTTTTAACTGTAGATTTTAGGTTAACATAATGTGAAAATTGTTAAAGGGGGTGTATTCTTTATTCGATATGCAAAGGCCGGCAGAAAAAGGCAAGCTGAAGTTGGTGAAGTGCTAATCTGGTCATATAAGCACTAGACTTCCCTCACACAGAACTCAAAAAGCAGCTACTCATCGAGACGCGAGGCTACTGGCAGTCAGACATCAGCACAACACACTTGTGAAGATCTACGGAAACCATTGGTGGACTGTTGTATCCATTTCACTCCAGAACATTCAAGTTAAACTGAGGTCAGGACTCTGACTAGGGTGTTTCTCTGTGACTCTTGCCTTTTTGTTCCCCTGCCACTCCTCCGTGACTCCCGCCTTTTTCGTTCCCTTGCCGCTCCTCCGTGACTCCCGCCTTTTTATTCCCCTGCCGCTCCTTCGTGACTCTCACCTTTTAATTTCCCTGCCACTCCTCCGTGACTCATGCCTTTTCATTCCCTTCTTCCTCCTCCGTGACTCTCACTTTTACATTCCCCTGCTTGTCTTTTCATTTGCTGCTCACTCTGTATGATTTGAGTTTTCATTCTTCAAACTCTGTTCCCTGTTTCTGACCTTTTGTCAGTAGGTTTCCTTCAACAGCCTGTTTGAATTGCATTTGTCTTGGATACTTTTTATCCATACAAGCACTCTTGTGCCTCCTTGAGGAAATACAGCATGATTTAGGGTAAAAACTGTCTACTTTCAGTGATGCATGATATTGTACCTCCACCAGGCCTAACTTTTGGTACTAAGACAAAAACGTCCTTTGTTTCATCGACCCATAAACACTGTTCGACATGGCTCCAGAATGCCCAAAGTGTTTTTCTGCATAGGCTAAGCAGACCTTTTTGAGTTTTTCGGTTTGGCACACAGCTGTAGAGCTCATCCTTTAAGAAAGAAGCCTGTAACTTTTCTGGAGTGACTGTTGGATCCTCTCTTTATGCGCTTTCTGATTTCCTTCTGGATCCTCTTTTCCTGTTTGTTGGGACAACTTGATCGAGGTAAGGTTTTAGCGGTAGCCCTGTCCTGTCCACATCTTCATGAAGGCCTTGACAGGGTTCTAAGGAATGAGTTTCAACTTTGAGTTCCACCACCTTGAAACAGAAGTTTGCATGAAAAACTGCCCACATTCTAAACAAATCACAATCATACCTGAACACATGTTAGAACTCATTAGCTCCTTGCATAATTTTTGAAACATAAAAAGCTGCTATATGTAGTATCTTCAACCAATGCTTCAGGAAGAAAAATCTATTTAGGGTCTCCCCAGCCTTCCGAACATACAAACTTTTAAACAGAATCAGGTGGTAAAACAGGAGAGACTTCACCAGGATTCACAAGAGGTAGAGAACAAGAGAAGAGGGTCAGGCACAAGTACCAGTTCTCAGGAACACCTATTGTAGGTGCAGGGCCAAACAGGAACGGGAACGGGAACAGGAACAGAACATCAGTGAAACCAGTGTCACTGTCACGCCCACGCCCACGCCCACGCCCACGCCCACGCCCACGCCCACGCCCACGCCCACCCAACCTACATTGGACCTACCACGCCCAACTTACTCCCATTCATCATCCCCTGAATAGTAACCAGCCATACCTTGTTAATTATCATCAAGTAGCTTCCAGCTGTGCCTTGTTGATCCCTTATATAAGCCCTGTTGTTTACTCACCTCCTTGTGAGGTATTGTGTTTCCTACACCATTACTGAGCATTTCTGAATCTTGTAGGCTGCCTGTGTATGACCCTGATTGTTTGGCTTTCTGCTTGGTTTTGTTTGCTGTGTCTATTGCTGTCTTGGTATTAATCTTCTGCCTGTGACAACGACTATGTTTTCTATGCTCCCCTGGCTTTTGGAAATCCTACTGGTTCTGGTTTTGACCTTGCCTGTTTTGACTACGCTTTGGAAGAACCACTGGCTTTTGGAAATCTTACCCGTTCTGGTCTTGACCCTGCCCGTTTTGACTCTGATTTAAACTGTCTGATTCTGTGATTGGATCCTACTGTGTTCTGAATCATTAGAACCAGCACTCGAGGCTTCTGTGAGGGTAGTCAAAAAAGCAGAAACTCTTTCAATGAAAGAACATGAAGGTCAGGACTGAGGGAGACTAAATAGGGCTGATAATGGGACAACTTGCAACAGCTGTGGAACAGGGTAACCAGAGACCCGTGTGCTGCAAGAGGTGACACAGCACATAGTCTGTACAACTGTAGAGGAGTATTACATACAAATAACTCTTCAATTTAAACGTGGATTTCAAATTAAAGATTGACCTTTAATTATTCATTTCTTACAAGCAGAGAAAAATCACAGGGCAGTTGTCTTAGTGTACCCTAAAGAGAGAGGTTATTTTCGGGTCACTTCGCATCTCCATTTCTGTATCAAGCTGTATGAATCGGCCTGCTGATTCACATAGCGGAACGCTACTGGGCTAGTGTTATCTTTGCCAGTTTGAACATGAAATTGTCTGGGGAAACTTTAGCCCCGTTCTTGGTTTTGAGGGTATGGGATATCAGTATTTTAACACACGGTATGACAGCAGTTCCTGTGCTTTATATTTTTCCAAATCATGCATTTTCAATTTCATTACATATTGGAATTTAGCTGTAGACTACAGGATAGCACTGCCCTTGTCTTCAGCAAGTGGCTCTACCTCAGCTTTACCCCAGGGGACTTCCCAAGACCAAAAGCTTCCCCATAAGAACTACTTCCACCTCTTTAAATATGCTACTTGTGGCAAAGAGGTAAATCAAATCAATTTTCCACTTTGTGAGACTCCTTTGTGCTCAGTGGTCGTTTTCACGTTCCAATTGTGTCGACTGAATGTCTTCTGGAAAGCCACAAAGCAGCAGCTCTTTGAAGGATGACTTTTTCCCGGAGAGTTGATGGATGATTTGGTTACGCTGTTAAATGCTGGGCTATCTCATCGTATTGCGCTTCGGTTGCAAATCGAGTCTCGTCCCATACCTTTGTTATATACTATGTAATTGCATATTACGTCTTTAAAAAAAGACACCTGTTAGCGATTAATAAGGGCGTATAACATGCCTTAAAATTAATTTCATTCTAAAGCTAAATGTTGAAAGGACGGAGCGGAAAGGAAAGGAACATAATATAAGTTTAGCTGTTAATGCACTTGAAGTCACCTCAGTGTTTTGAGGATAACTGGTAACATGAGAGGAAGGAAAGGACACTGATTAGGCCTTCGAGCGACATCTGTATCCCTCCTATGACCGAGCGTCTCTCCTCCATGGTTCTCGTGCACATTGAGCTAGAGCCATCAGCCCTGCGTTTGTTTAATTAAGCTGATTGCATTGATGGAAAACCACGCACGTTTCACACAGTGCATAATGTGATCCTGTGTATGAAGAATGGCGTGTGACAGTTCATTTATTCTAATCCTGTCCACAAATATTCATGCACACATTTATAAATGCACAACTATGATTAGGATTGGATACTAAAATGAATAAAGGAAAAAACAACAATACTGACATTTATCCATGCCAACTATATAACAAATTAAATTTATGCAATTGTTACCGTTGAATAACATTTTATTTTACATGACATTTTCTGAAATAGCTTAAGAGATCGAAATTTCTTCAGTGTTTTTAGATGTGGTTCCAGCAACACTTTATTAATCTATTAAAAATTACGATTATCTCAGAAGCTAATGCTAAAATACTTTTTTTCTGCAGGATTATACAAAAAATCCAGCTTCGCATGCATTAAAGAAAATGCACTGAACACTTAATATTTCAAAATACTGGATATCCATGTAATATTAACATTCAGCTCTACTAAATTTAACAGAAAAAATTCTTTGTTAAAGTAAGGGCGGAGCTCTGTGCTAATGTGTTGCAGTTGCTTGTCGGTGATTAGACTCTGAACTTCTGTGTTTCTCATAACCCACATAAGCACTGGTGATGGTATTGGTAATTAGTGGTAATTAGTGTTAATTAGTGAGTGTGCTCATTAAGGACATATGTGAATCACCAAGCTGGTGGCTGCGCTCCTGAGCTCCTGAACCCCTGACCAGGAGCTGTGCCAGACTGACAAACTTAGCGGTGGGGCGTTGCATCATTCCCACTTTCCCTACAACACACTTTGTCTCCATTTTAAAATTAAAACACGATTTCAGCTTTATAGATGATCTTGCTGTCTTGGTTAGCGGCTGGCATGCCTATGGCTTCGGGACCAAATTCATTCTCCAGCAATACCACATGACAGGGATTTTCTTATAAACTGTCAGCTCTGTGTCCAATATAAAACTCATAAATTAGTTACAACATATTCAATAAAGAAATTTATCTAGCAATTAAATCAGCACTCTAATAAAACTTGTGCTTATTTTACCAGAATTACCACTACAGATCAGGACAAAATTACAATGAGACCATGATAGCTATTTCAGCAGTACTGTCACACCCACACCACGCCAGCCTACATGGGACCTACCACGCCCAGCTTACTCCCGTTAATCATCCCCTGAATAGTAACCAGCCGTACCTTGTTAATTATCATCAAGTAGCTTCCAGCCGTGCCTTGTTAATGCCTTATATAAGCCCTGCTGTTTAGCTCCCTCCTTGGGAGGTATTGTGTTTCCTGCATCATTACTGAGTGTTTCTGTATCTTGTAGGCTGTCTGTATGACCCTGATGGTTTGACTTCTCTTTCTGCTTCCTGTTTTGGTTCTGTTTGCTGTGCCTGTTGCTGCCTTGGTATAGATCTTCTGCTTGTGACAACAACTGTTTTCTATGCTCCCCAGGCTTTTGGAACGCCTACTGGTTCTGGTTTTGACCTTGCCTGTGTTGACTATGCTTTGGAACAACCACTGGCTTTTGGAAATCCTACCTGTTCTGGGTTTGACCTTGCCTGTGTTGACTCTGATTAAACTGTCTGATTCTGCGATTGGCTCCTACCATGTTCTGAATCATTACAGGTACATGTTAATATACAATCTAAAGTGGGTGTTCACAGTACAAACAAAGGGGGGAAAAATGAAACCTCTCAAATATATTCCCTACAGTAGGTCCTGAAATGCCTTAGTGGAGCAGCGTCACACCCGTTGTGTGTTTAGTAATATTCTTTATCTTCACCCACTGATTTACAAGTTTAGGCTGACTTTCAGTGCAGCTGAGCGATGTCCTATATTTATGAAAACGTTTGGAGTGGGCCCTGGATGGCCTCCCTCGTCAATCCGGAGACTCGGCAAACCACACACAGCGATCTACCAGAGAGCTTTTCAACTCTATCCAGAATGTTCCAGCTGACTGCCTCTCCTTGCAGATGACTTTCTTTTTACCTCAGTTTTTTGCTCACAAAATTTATGTCAAAGTCTTTCCTATGTATTTGTGTTTGAACAGAACTCACCCCAGTTCAACTGAAAGGCTGCAGAATTTACTGTGAGATTGGCTTGATTTGCTCTTGCCTGAAATGGATATGTTATTGTTTTATTTTTGATTTCTTCTCAGTCACAAAGTCTTCCTGATTAAAGGGCTGCATTTCTGCTTCAAATAATTACATTAATGCGCTATGAATTCCACTGCCGGACTGTAAAATTCTGTACAGATGTTTCTGCTTATCCCTGCATAAATGTTCTGTTAATTTGCATAGGCAATTAAATACGCAGAGGGCACAGTGTCGGCCATTGCCTACTGCTTATCCATGTTACTGTATTTGTATTGTCCTTGTTGCATGTTGCCTGCTTTCCTAGGTCAGTCAGGAGTTTAATGTGATGTTCAGGGGAAATGAAGGCTGTTTAGTCCTCTTTAGCTATTTTCACATTCAATTTGTGAGTGCTGAAGCCTAGTGTTGTTTTTGTGTATGTTGCCAGCCTCACACCTATACACTACCTTCGTCGGTCTCTTTGGAGGCTGCTCTCTCTGTGAATTAGGAGAATGTTGCTCCTGCCATGAGACCTGACTGAGGTGATGCCTTGGAGCTTTCTGGAAGATGGGGAGAAGCTGTGGAAATTCTCTAGCCCATTTCAGGGTGACAGGTGAAAGGAACATGCAGGTTTACTGTTTTATAGCCTTAGGAGTTGCTGATGCATCCTGAATTCACCAATCAATGCTGGTACTAAATGAGGCTTCAGAACCACTGGTGGATGGGAGTATCCTGAACTACCAATCAATAAGGCCTTAAAACCCATGGTGGATGGGACTATCCTGAACTAACCAATCAATGCTGATGCTAAATGAAACTTCAAAATCCATAGTGGGTGGGAGTATCCCAATTTAACCAATCAATGCTGGTGCTAAATGAGGCTTAAAAACCTTTTCTGATGCTTCATTAGTCCCATCACTATCTTTTTCATATACTTTAAAAATTCTGCATTCTCTTATGTTCTTATATTTATTCCTGTTTGATGACCAGAAAACACTTGCAGAATAGCAAATGAAAATAATAAAAAAAAAACAATATAAATCTTCACCATATTAAAGTCCTGTTAAATGTAATAGAGTTGATATATACACAGTGTAACCCCCCCCCCCCCCCAAATAGTTAATGATTATCATGTTAGAGCGGCCAGCTGATAATGTAAGAAAACAGATGGAGGATTAGTAGGGTTAGGAAACCTGTAATGAACACCAACAGTCAGACACCATCTTGAGCAGTGCTGAGGTTTCCTCCTGAAACAGACACGGAGTATTGGTACCAGGTAAGCGATTTGCTAACGCCAGACGTTAATGTTTTCTGAAAGTGAAAAGTTTGGAAGTTTGCTTGATTTTAACTTTTGGAAAACAGCAATGAAGCCTAACTGCAGAAACTTCACTGAAGAGTGGGTTTTGAGAAAAAAGTGTTATTATCGCATAGTGTAGTGGATGTAATATATGTAATACGTGCAAGGGTCAGGGAGGGCTTAGATCACGGGAGCTCATGGGGGAAAATGTACAGAGTTTTAAGTGTGTTTAAAAAACGTGTTTGAGTATATTACTCCTTCGGTGAATCTATATTAACAACAGTACATATTAGGTCCAAGCGGCACACAATACATAACATGTAGGTAGGGCAATTTGACAAAACTTTGAAGTGGATTTTCAACTGATTAAATGCACAATAATATTGACAAGGCAAGGAGAAGCAGCCAATGTCACCAATACACACTGTATGTAATGTTCATAGGTCCCTGATAGTCTGAACACATGGTTTTCTACAGCCACATTACGCAGTGTGATATGTCGTTTCAGTGCTCCCTTCAATATGGGAAAACACATTGAGGATTTGCTTTGAATTGCAAATGACAAAGATGCACCCAGAAGTCGACTCGGGCTGGCCTCATCAACAGGTCCTTTTTTAAAGCGGTAGCGTGTATGGCACTGGTGCCAAGGCATGTTAAGTGCACACGTATGTAAGGTAGCATGGTGGAAATGAGAAGCACGTGGGATCATGAAACATCATCTTTGCATGGATTTGCTTTTGGACCTTAGGGAGATCTCCTTGGAAAATAGTGTGGATACTATAAGTCCCTCAAAGACATTTCGGTGTTCTGCAAACAATAAAAGGTAGTAGAAGGCTGATAGTGAATGGCAGTGCTTGTAAACAGTCATTAGAGTGGTGTACAACCTCCTCCTTGTCTTCTTTCTATTGAAGACTTGCAGGAATGGGTCCAGGTAAGCAGAGAGAGCTGCAGCTCAATGTTCTTCTGCTAGGAGGCCCTCAGAGTGGGAAGAGTGCTACAGGGAATACGCTTCTTGGCAGCAGTGACTTCCACAGCCAGCTGTCCCCTGGTGCTGTGACGATGGAGTGCAGGGTACTCCGTCGGGCCTTCCCTGCCTTCCTCCGGCAGCAGGGAGAGGAAACAATGCTCCTTCTCACCATCTTGGACACCCCAGCCTACCCCAACTGTCTGCTAAGCCCTGAGGAGGTGAAGCGGGCCATTGGTGAGGCTGTGGAGCAGGGGTTTGAGGGTGGCACGCACATTCTAGTGCTGGTTGTGCGGGCAGATGTCCCTTCACATGATGGCGGATATCAGCTGGTTCGGCTTGCTGAGGTAAGGAGATTTATCGATTGTTCTCACACCTCAGAAGGAACTGGAAACTGCTCTCTGACAGCTGTGGAAGAGGGTTCGAATTCAGGTTGGGGAGAGTCTGGGGAAGTGGTCAAGGGTTAAAGGAGAACTGGAGGCATTGAAGTATCCTTCAGAAGGGTGATAAAATGCCGCACTTCAGTGTATGACGGCTGCCCCTGTGTTTGTAGTACAGCAATGTTAGGTTCATCACAGAGGTGCATCTGTTGGTGAAATTTGGTTGATTGCTGTCAGCCTTTCAGTCGGGGGCAGGGGGGTAAATGATCGAGGTCATGGTGAAAACACCAGGCAAGTCCTGATGAATGAACTAGCAGTACAAGACAGAGCCAATACCAAAGGCAGGGCATCACTAGCACCACATTCCAGGGACAAGACATTGAATCACTAGTGGTCCTGGTGGTCTATGCGTGTGATGGACTCAGACTGTTGCCTACACAGGCAGCTTAAAACAGCTGCACACGCCATTAAGTTCACACAATCATTACATGAAAAAGTAACAAGATTCTAGTAACACATTTCATTTCTGAATTTTTAAATTTTTTTTAGAAATCTACAACTACATTCATTCAAACAATCAGTGTTTTTACCTAAATATGAATCAGTCGTAGCACAGCAGAAATGATATATTCACATCATAGGTTTGGGGATCTTACCCAGGAAGAGTAAGCTTTAGATCTTCAAATGAGGTGCTAAAGCATCTAATCAAAGTCTCTAGTTCTGCGCATTAATGACTAACCTCCTCTGGCCTCTCCATTTCACCTTCAAAGCATCTGCTTGGGCTCAGTCATAAACACCCCGCATCCCTGGCATCTGACATCCAACCTGTTTATTTTAATGGGTAGGACCCTTAACTCTCCAGCATGTCTTAATGCAAACTCAGCCAAGTACACCTCATTGACATGGCAATTCAGAGCAGTTTGTCTTCACAGCCCCGTAGTTCTATGGTTTTTATGGACCTCCTGCAGCGTGTTAGAAAGGTCTGGAATGGAACAACATACTCAGTCCATAACTGATCATCACATTCAACTCCTGGCTTACAATGTGCGACACAGTTTGAGCAGAAATTTTCCTTATTTTATCTCGTTCCAATAATCCCACTGATCTTGGTGTTTTGTGTTCCACATATTTTTTTTTCTCTTGAACAAACTGTGTAATCTCTTTTCACACACAATTGTCCCTGACATTTGAGTTGGCTTACAAAGTTTTCTAAAGTGTATTCTGTTACACCATTATAGGTGACGTAAGGACTGTTGAAACCCTAGGATTTTCAAAATGCCACTTCTTAATAATCGGGGTATGTCACAATTGATGGCTCTCTGAAGGACACCTTGGCCAAATCGCACGCTCGTGTCCTTTAGGACCTTTTTGGCCTGGAGTGGAGAAGCCACGCCCTGCTGGTGCTCACCCACAGTGACCGTGTGGATGAGGCTGGAGTCGAAAAGGCTGAGTACCTCACACAGGCTTCTGGAGCCTTCCAGGCACTGCTGGCAACTGTAGAACACCGACACCACTTTGTGGACAACTTTGCAGCCTGGCTGCACAAAGAAGGGCACCCCCTGCTGGACAGACTACTGCTGCTCTCCAGGCAAAACAAAGACGGAGGACTTCAGTTAAAGAGCACATGAATATGCAGATAGTGTGATTAAAAAAACATGTTATCTCTAAATTATATTTCTGTGACTCTCTCAGAGTAGATAATAGACTTTTCATCTTTAGCTTCTGACACCAACCATAATGCTAACAGCCATCATTGCCATGGTTTTACCCAACAAGGCTGCTTCTTTCCATGGTGAACATGCATGCTATCCTACGAGGGATCAAGCTATGGGATCCAGTAGTCCTGCTTGCTGTATGAGTAGGTAAATACTGTGAGATCCTTAAATAAATGAGTTTCACTAAAGACATACTGTATGTAACTAAACTAGTAATAACCTCTGAGTCTCATTATGCAAATTAAAAAATGTCCATTTGATTGAATAGTAATTTGAACAGCACATATACATGTTAGATGATGTAGTCCCATGTTAATTTTGTTTTGTGAAAAGAAGTTTGGCCTCAAATGACTTCATTCAAGCAGCTGGTGAAAACTGACTGCAGCCTCACTGAGTTTTTCCCCATTTCATCATGGCTAATTACTGCCCATTCAGTAGTGGGTAAGATAACGGAAATGTTTTGGACACAATAAAATAAATAACTAATCGCTGTTCTTAACTCTTAGATATGATCTGTCTTAAACACTTTTTACTTCAAAGCCACATTTACATGGATGTGCATGTCATGCTCTGAAGTGAGCAGAAATTCATGACAAATGCATGCAGCGAAGGATAAATTCTCTGATTATACAATGGAACAGCTATGGTCCATAGATTTATTAGGCAGTTACTGAATAGTTGGATACCTTCTCCCAGGCTGGCTAACAGCCATGGTTTTGCTGATATAATCAATGCAAAAAAAGCAGCAAAGATCACACAGACTTTTAAACTTTTTAATCTGGCTTAGGCTGATGAGGTCACTAGACAATGGTGCACTAGCCATAGTGACGGTTAACAGCTCGTTGTAAAAACAGCACAATGGCCAGGGTACTCAGTGCTACTGCTCTACTTGATTGCACAGTTGCTCATTGTCTGAGCTCTGCAGAAGCCTTTGCCCCGGACTTCGAGGGCCAGGCCCCTGTAAGTGGCCATGCCCCTGCTGTCCAAGCGTAGGTCAACCTGCGCCTGCTCCCACACTTTCTTCTTAGGGTTCAGCTCTCTGTCTGGCTCACCTGCAGAGAAAAACCACCAACAATGGGTTCAAATGGCCTTCATATGTGATGCAAAGGATAAAGGCTTAAAGACTACTGCTACTGGCCCTTTAAGAAGATCATTGTCTGGTCAGTCAGCTCGGCTGAGATAAGTTCCTTGGCAATGTCCCATTTCCAATTGAAATCCACTTCAGAGTGACACATATCTGGAGCTGAATAGGGCTAAAGAGAGGATGGTTACCAGAGAAGGTTTGAATGGTCACTCTGTCCCCGGGGACAGCTCCGTTGGGCGGATCCAGGATCTCCAGCTTCTCCAGGGAAGCACCACACAACACCATGGCCTGAGACACCACCCCTCTCATCTTGGAAGGCCTCAGGTTACACAGGAATACCGCCATCCGGTTTTGCATCTTCACAGGACACAGGAAGGAAGGACTCATTAGTGGAATGCCAGAGCCGTGTTTCCCGGAATGAGATACAGAATCTGGCATGGTGAGGTCTGTGATCTGGGGTTATCTAGGTTTAATGTCCCCTAGGCAGACAAGGAAGAAGTGAGTGCCCCATCCCCAATTAAGCATCTTTAGGAACACTCTGAGTGGTTTCATCTTCTAAACCCTAGATGGTTTTGCTCATTGAACCCTTTAGCAAACTGATGACAATAAAAACAATCTCACAACTGTTTTAGCAATTTAAACGGGGCCCATCACAAACCCCTGCCTGACTGTTATTATTATTATCTGTATTATTTTTGTTATTTTTTTATTATTATTGGCAGTAGTAGTAGTAGTATTTTTATTATAATTAGTAGCAGTACTAGTAATAAGGGTATCATTGATGCTTGGATGTGATATAAGTGCCACCCTAACCCTATTTATACATCCTTAACGTTGTGGGAGGGAGGTGGGGCACATGACCTTCTGGTCTGTCTAGGTGAGATTAAGGGAGCAGACCGAAGGAGTCACGTCCATCTAATTGGGCGGTGTGTGACCTTGTGGGCTCGGCATCTGTGTCCATATATGGAAGGTCACTGGTTTCCAATCCCACGGCACATGACCTTCTGGTCTGTCTAGGTGAGATTAAGGGAGCAGACTGAAGGAGTCACGTCCATCTAATTGGGCGGTGTGTGACCTTGTGGGCTCGGCATCTGTGTCCATATATGGAAGGTCACTGGTTTCCAATCCCACGGCTAACAGAACGACCATATCACCTTCGGGGCCTTGTGCTTCTGGGGTGCCAGAATGGCTGACCCTGTACTCTGACACCAAACAGGTCAGTTCTCAGCTGTGCCGTACTTTAGGATGCCTAATGGCAATTTGCGTGACAACTCATGTCGCTTCCAGGTAGCTGGTGATGGTTCAACATCCCTCTGGTCCGCTACTGACCACAACGGCATTCAGAGTTGATCAGAGAGCTTGACATCATTACACACACGTTACATGAAAGTCACAGCAATTAACACAGCCTGCATGAAATACAGAAAATCCAAACGAGCCTAACTGACAGTGTTGGAATGAAAACACATCAAAAACATTCTTCCCAACCATTTCTGTGTGAAGAATCTTATAAAACACAAACTACAGATACTGAAGAACCCAGAATGGACAAGAAGAGATTGGTATTAGACCTTTATTTAAGTATGTCAGTCCTGTTGAGATTTACACCTCTTATATAGGGGAAATCAAGATTATTATTGCTTATCTGGCCAAGTTAGGCAGCAATGAAACACTTCAAAAGCAGCATTAATTAAAAGGATCATATTCCGACTACCGATACGACTACCGAGTTAAAAATGCCACTTGATAATGTTTAAATAACATGACCAAGTGAGCTTGATCTCTCTGAGATCGTGGCCTGGAGCAGGCCTTTTGTCTGGGGTTCTTTGGGCCCGTGCACACATTACAGGCAAGAAGGGCTGTCTCTCTAGTACTGACATCAGGAGGGGGTCAAACCCACATTTTCCAAAATGATGAAATAAACATAATACACCAGTCCTTCAATCACTTGCCTCTCCGTAATATTCTCTTCTTGATGAAAAGTTTTGTCAAGAAAGCTTGGCCTCACGGCAGAGGAAACATTAGAGCTACGTTGTGCAGGGAGACGGGCACCAGAATGGCTTTGATGAAAAGCAGACGTGGACGGCGTTTCTGAGTGACTGACATATCCAGTGCTCTACAAAGCAAGCCTGAATTCAAGGTGTACAATATCACTAAAACAAACAGTGATTGTAATGTTCATTCTTATTTGTGTTAGCTAAGTTAAGGCTACCTAATCTTGTATAAGAATATACGTAACACTTTCAGAAGCAACTCACTACAACCCCAAATCAGAAAAAGTTGGGACGATATGAAAATACAAATTAAAAAAAAAAATCAGTGATTCTTAAATTTACTTTGACTTTTATTTCATTGTAGACAGTATGAACCCAAGATATTTTATGTTTTGTCTGACCAACTTCATTTCATTTGTTAATATACATCCATTCCTGCATTTCAGGCCTGCAACAAATTCCAAAAAAAGGATGATACCAAGGAGGTTACCAAGCAATGAAGCGTTTCAGGCGTTATTTTGTCCTGCAAACACGTCTTAAGGTGTGCAACAGTACAGGGTCATTGTTGTCACATTTTTTGTTTCAAAATTCTCCACACATTCTCTATTGTGGACAGGTACAGGACTGCAGGCAGGCCAGTCCAGTACCCGTACCCTCTTCTTCCACAGCCATGCCTTTGTAATGTGTGCAGAAGGTGGTTTTGCATTGTCTTGTTGAAAAATGCATAGACGTCCCTGGAAAAGATGCCATCTTGAAGGCAGCATATGTTGCTCTAAAATCTCAATGTACTTTTCTGCATTAATGTTGCCATCACAGAGGTATAAATTACCTTTTCCAAAGGCACTGACACATCTCCATACCAAGACAGACCCTGGCTTTTGGGCATGTTGCCAATAACAATCTGGATGGCCCTTTTTTGTTTTTGGTCCTTACCACGCGGCGTCCATTTCTTCCAAAACGATCTGGAATACTGATTCATCTGACCACAATACACGTTTCCACTGTGTGAATGTCCATCCCAGATGCCTCCAAGCCCAGAGAAGTCAACACCACTTCTGTACACGGTTAACATAAGGCTTTCTTTTGCACAGTAAAGTTTTAAGTGGCATTTGTGAATGTAACTCCGTATTGTAGTGCTTGACAAAGGTTTGCCAAAGTAATCTCTTGCCTATGTGGTTATATCAGCTATTGATGAATGACGGTTCTTGACGCAGTGCCGTCTGAGGGATTAGAGATCACAGATGTTCATCTTAGGCTTGTACCCTTGCCCTTTATGCACTGAAATTCCTCCAAATTCCTTGAATCATTTTATGATATTATGCACTGTAGAGGGAGAAATATGCAAATCCGTTCTAATCGTTCTTTGAGGAACATTGTTTTTAAACATTTCAATAATTTTCTCACACATTTGTTGGCAAACTGGAGATTCTCTGCCCATCTTTATTCCTCAAAGACTCAGCCTTTCATGCGTACTGCTTTTGTACCAAATCATGATTACAATCACCTGTTGACAACACGTGTTTGAAATCACATTATTATTTAATTTTTTACCTCATTACTGGTCCTAAATTGCCCCCATCCAAACTTTTTTTTTAATGTGTTGGAATGTGTTTAAGTTGCCTGAAATGCAGGAATGGATGTATATTATCAAATGAAATGAAGTTGACCAGACAAAACATGAAATATCTTGGGTTCATACTGTCTGCAATGAAATAAAAGTCAATTTAAGAATCACCGTGATTTTTTTTTTTTTTTGCATTTTCCATACTGTCCCAACTTTTTCTGATTTGGGGTTGTACATATATATGAGTATATAAAACATATACATTTTTACATATATATAAAAGTCTCAGACAGGCAAAAAATATTTTAAATTATTTTTGTATTGGTGTAAAACTGACTTTATATTTTTCAAGGTGTATCAGTTTACGTATTCCAGAACATTTTATCAAGTCACCATACAATACACAGTGTGTACTGTTAAAGTCCGTTACGGGTCCAGCTCAGTACACCTTGTTTGGCTATATGTCATAAGGTTTACAAACTAATTAAGTGAACTAATTAAGTTCATGGAATGAACATGCAATGGCTGGAGTGCTTTCAAGGATACGTTTGCTAGCCAGAGTTATGTTTGCAAATTGTGAATTTTTTTTTAAAGCAAATATACGGTAACTACCTAGATAAATGGGAACATTTTATTTTCCTGTCTGACTTTTGCACAGACTGCATGTACATATACAGATAAAAAATCAAAAATGTGTTTCAGCAAAAAGCAGTGTTTCTGAGACCGAATTTGTCCTTTGCAAAATTTTGGCACTTCACCAGCCTTACATTCTCTCTACCAGAGATTACGATTGACTCACACACTGAAGAACAGATCGCCAAGCAGAGAGCCCCCAGTAGCACCCAGGTTTAAAAAGGCCTTATTTTTATATACACGTCAGTTTATGTCAGCATGGAAAAGTGAGAGGGTGCTGGCATATTAATCACCAGTGGTTACTCTGGAATTGTTTGCAGTACAAGGAGACAATGACAAAATATTCTGTTAATAATCAGGTGAAGCAGCCATTTGTAAGAAACTTTTGGCTTGGCAGCTCTATGGTAAGTGGTTTTTGAAGACCGTTGTCATAATTATTTCCATTACAGAATAGACTTGAACAGCCGTTGTCAGGAAATTTGGTTGTAAATAGATTTCCTCTCCCATCCCTGGGGTCTCAGCACTTTCTGGGTTGTTTAGACCTGTTTGTTTCTAGGTCGCCCCCACAATAATGGAGCTGTGTGCGGCCCTTTAAGCTTCAAGGTCAAGCCAACTGGTGACTTGCATATTAAAATGACATCATTACACCAGGGAAGACCACAGTGCTTGCATCATGTAGTACAGAGCAGGCGGCTTTATAATTGACTAATTACTGCAGGCTTCCTAAAGTGCACTGGAATACAGACTGCATATGTTCCTCACAGGCGTTTGGGTTTCAGAAGTTAAATACAAATGCTAGAAAAGGTGTGATCACGTTGTGGATTTTCATGTTTGACATATAGGCTCTTTTGACAATTTACAGGTTGTGTGATAAGCAGATGTGCATCATAAAGGGAAAACCAGGAAGTCCCGATAAATGCAGTTTACTATCAAAATGCGATGACTAAATCCTGCAGAGTTAAAAAGAAGCAGAACTGGTCAGTTGACCCATGTGGGGTTCACTGGTCATGTTATGATTTTAGCACAATGATGCCAGTGAAGCCTGCTCCACAGATGTCCTTTGATGTCCTGCTTATGCTACTCATATATTTGTTGTAGTTTGTGTTTTTATTTTCTTTCTGTGCCATTATGTAGTGGTATGACTTACTGAACCTTTTTTGGGATTATTTTCATTTTTTATCACTCTAAAACTATTATAATAAATAGGCCATTTATGGCCCCTGGAATTGTACTGATTTTTTTTGATTTTTTTTCTTTTGCACAAGACATAGCTACAATTTTTCAATAGCTGTCACTGCAAGACTCTTACTGTAAATGACTTATAATCTTTAGGATTCTAGCATAGGTGTCCTCCAAAGCTAGAGGGCACTGCATCAGCTGATTGTGTACACAGACTTAACTAATGCAGCTACATTTTTGCTGTAAGGCCCATTTAATTTTATTTACATTTGAACTTCACTACACTATATTTTTCTTTGCTTCCTAACAGTTTGCATGGACCATGGCTGCCTTCTCCGCTTCTCTTTCATTTCCTTTCATTTCCTGTGTACCGTATCCCTCTTTCCCCAGCTAGCCCCTGTCCAGTGGTTCCGGAGTCCATTTATTTTTCCCAGGTTTCTGTTAAAGCTTGCATTATCTCTTAATGGACTTGTGGGATTTGTGGTGTAATGTCATTTTTGAAATATATGAGTCCCTTGCTTTCAGGAGAGTGACTATGATCTGTAAATCCCTGCTGTGAATGTGGGTGGGCCCTGGTCGAAACTGACAGTCACATATGACTGAGAAATCCCCAAAATGATTCACATGGTCCTTTGATCAGGCACCATACCTGCTCCAAGGGCACATGCTTCACCAGTCCGCTGACCACAGTCCGGGGCGTGGCTTCTCCCATATCCACTTGCTCTATGTACAGTGAGTCGGCGTCTGGGTGCTTCATGACAGTGAGAATTCGGCCCACACGGATATCCAGGCGAGACACGTCCACCTTGGCTTCTTCGGCGAAGACTGGGTTCCCTGCCCTCCTTTCTCGTTTTTCCCCTTCATCAAGCAGAAAGGAGAATAGAGTCATCAAAATAGATCCAAAAAGTAAGCATCTGAATCTCTCAGAGTTGATCCTTTATGCATCATGTCTGATGACGGTTTCTCAGAGTTTCACCTCGCATGGCAGCATGTCTCCTTCGACCTTCGCCATCTTTTTGGGGAGTGGTGGGCTCTGGCGTGGATTTAGCTGGCCCGGGGGCACCCTGGGGGGGCACACTTTCTGTGGGGGCAGCTGCCTGTATGGCTGAAGAATTGGCACAAAGGGAGCTCTTACCCAGTCTGCTGACATTCTGTGACTCTACACACGCAACATTCGATCTATCAAATGACCGTACCAAGACGTCAATGAATAAGAGGAAAACAGAAAAAAACGAATTCATGAGCTACACATACATTTTTACCTCTTAAACATGTTGTAACTGTTTGT
This sequence comes from Gymnarchus niloticus, assembly GCA_009936485.2. Classification (NCBI taxonomy): domain Eukaryota; kingdom Metazoa; phylum Chordata; class Actinopteri; order Osteoglossiformes; family Gymnarchidae; genus Gymnarchus; species Gymnarchus niloticus. Next base: position 5,096 of record JAACJT020022778.1, on the reverse strand, counting down.
GAATGGCCAAAAGCACCTTGCGTACCTTAAAACAAAACCCATTGTACTTTATTTTCCTCTTACACCAATTTTGTATTGTTAGCTGTGATTACAGTGTCTGGTTTTGAGGCTTGATCCATCAAAGCAGCCTAGATTACCTGTATGTTTGCTTGTATTTTTTATGAAAAGGCATTTATTATTCACCATAAACTACAAGGTTACTTTGTGCACAAATTACAGTATAGAAAATGACAAGTTGGTAAAGTGAACCTGTGTTCACATTTTGAACGGTCAGCTAAAACAATGTGTGAGAATTACTAAATTACATAATCGACATGTAAATGAATATGGCAACCTATTGAAGTAAATATCTTTGAAATAAACGGCACCAAAGATGTGTAGTGCAAATATTGAGATATGCTGATTTATCCCAGCAGTATTCTACCACTTCTGATAACATGTTTTATGTTTTTTACAGTAGAAAAAACTGAAGATCAGATCCTATACAGAACAGAGATCAGAGTCTGCTTATTCTTGATGTATCATGTTTATTCATCTTAAAATGAGACTCGATGGGCAATAAAAACAGAAATTGCGGCAATGCTTTGTTAATAACTCAAACGTTACCAAATGGAAAACTGAAAGTTTGGCACATAGTCAAAGGCCAGCCAGCCACCCACATACATCTTGACTTAATTTAATTGCAGTAATGATTTAAAAATTTGTTTTAAATGTATTTAGCTGTAACATTCTCCAACTTGTCGAGTTTCCTACCATAGAGACTAAGGCAGGTCTACTTCAGTCTCACTACTGCTTCTGATATATACGTATACTGTATACTTGTAACAAAATAGAAAATATGTTTGCTCAGCTTGAGGGGATTTTGGAAAATGCTGCCATGCCAGGAGAAGGTGATGGATGTAGTGTCACTTTAGCATCTTTAAATTTGTTATTTATTTGGTCTTTCATAGCCCTTCAAAAGAAAGTCAGAGGAAAAGGAAGTCAGACTTCAGTATGTGACTTGCTCTGCTACCCATCAGAAAGCCTGTTCACTTCACACTGAGCTGAGTAAAATCACTTCCTTTTATAATACCATCTGCCAATAAATGTCAAGTAGAGAAATGTTAAGGTTCATTCCCTCCAGACTGATGGCTTCTCCACAGACTAGAGCAGAATTCCATCCCTCCCTAAGTCAAAACAAATTTTATTCAACACCACAACAGAAGAGAGAGTCTTTGCTGTCCTGCCACTCTCGAAACACTGGGTGAACAAGAACCATTTGTTGAAGGTCAACCATGCCAACCGTGGTGGTGTCAGAGACACAGCTGACTCAATCATGGTGTCCTTAGACTCCATAATAACATCTCTTTCTCCACCTAGCTTATGAAAACCAAACCTTCATCCTTTCCAACTTAGCCATGATATTACAATGTGTTTTAACCTGTAATCTAATGACTACAACTGTGAGCTCAATACCTGTTAATTTGAATGTTACACATAAGCTAGGAGCCAGGGGTCAATAGATAAAAAAAATTCAAATCCAGAGAGGTTACTGTATCTGCTGAGCAGATGAACATCACAGTTCATCCAAGGTAGTACTTTACCTGCTCTCTTCTTTTGTTTTTCTAAAAGTAGTTTCTTGAGCTCCTCAATGTCATTCTTCAGTTTGGCATTTTCCACAAGGAGTTTCTTTTCCTCTCGTACTGATGCCTGTAACACTTCATTTGTACATTTTAATGAGCTATGATTAGCAAAAGTATATATTGTGTTATCTTTCATGCATCCCTTCATCTCCTGACTGTCTAGGTGTGGTTAGTAAGAAAGGCTGAAAAAGGCTTGTGGTTTCCATGCCCATGCAAATATTGCCTGGCTGGAAACAGTAATTTACCACACTGGAGCATTCACACCCAGATGCTATTTTTTCTGTCTTTTTGAATATCAGAGGGAATTGAAGGTATCTGTTTGATTATTATTATTATTAGGTTGCATCAAGTCAATGTCAACTCCTGGCAACCATATAGACAGCATATTTCCAGAATGTCCTGTTTTCTGTCTGGGTGTTCAGGCTTCACGGAGGCATGTTCATTGTTTACCTGGTTGATCACTGTCTGTTTTGACCTTGAACTTTTCTAGTTCTTCTCATATTCTCATTTCATCTTCTCATCATTCTAGTTATTCTCATATTCCCATCTCACCTTCTCATCATTCTGCTGTAGGTCTTCTCAAAATCTGATCTCATCTTCTCACCGTTGTAGTTCTTCTCGTATTTTCATCTCATCTTTTCATTGTTCTAGGTCTTTTCAAATATTGATCTCATCTTCTCATTGTTCTAGTTCTTCTCATATACTCATCTCATCTTCTCATTGTTCTTGTTGTTGTAGGTCTTCTCAAATTCAGATCTCATCTCATTATTCTAGGTTTCTCATATTCTCATCTCATCTTTTCACTATTCGGGTTCTTAACAAATTCTCATCTCATCTTCTCATCGTTCTAGGTCTTCTCATTTACTCAAAATATCAGAGTTCAGTCTCATCATTTGTGCTTCAAATGAAAGTTCACACTTTATCTGATCAAGATTCCATTTTCTTTTCTTTTCTGTCTATAGTATTCTTGAACATTTTTGCAGCACCAAAGCTCAAAGGCATAAATGGTCTATCTGTCCTGCTTCATCTTTGTCCAGCTTTCACATCCATGAGGAGTAACAGAAATGCCATATACTAGACCCTTCTTCTAGGAAATATGTCAATACTTTTGATTTTTTTTATCTAGGTCCTGTATTTCAGCTCTGCTATGTGCCAGTCTGCAGAGTATCTCCAACAGTCAGGTATCTCTTGACTGTTGGATCCTTTATAGTGACGATTGTTCCAAGGAGGCTAATCGGACCATACCTTCCATTACTGAAGGTTCCTCCATTCATCTGACATCATTACATATACTTTAGTTTTATTTGTCTTTTCCATATTGATCTCCATTGTATTCCTTCCATCTTTGTTTGATTTTTGTTCTGACAGTTATTGTTTGCTTTTCAACATCTTTAACTAGCAATGGCATTAATAAGGCTTCAAAACTCATTGTGGGTGGGACTATCCTGAACTACCAAGCAATGCAGGTGATAGTCAGTATTGACTTGTATCACCAGTATTGTTTGGTTAGTTCAGGATACTCCCACCCACCACTGATTTTGAAGCCTCATTTGTCCCTTCATCTTTAATATCAGCATACCAGTCAACTGGGTTGATGTAACCTCAGTATAAACTGTCACAGATATAAAACTGCAGCCAGTACTAACTGCATTAAGTCTCCCCATCAAAAGCAGGACAGACATATCCTTTCCATCACAGATCCCAAGCAACAGAATAAATGATCAAAATGTGTCTTTCACAATGCCTATATGTTCCAAAGTGAAAAAAACACACAGACCACATAGGCATTGACTAAATTCTCAGTTATTGACAATGAAACTTTGTTCTTGCTTGAGAATAGCCAAGAAAACACTCATGCAAAATGATGAAATGTACACAAATCTACATGCTTAAAAATGAACGTAGTGCGTAGTATTAAAGACACATGAATTTATATAGACTTCTTGTTATAAGAATGGATAACGTACTATACTTTATAGCCAAAGTACCAATCTGCTATCATCCTTTATTGTTGGTTCTTTATGATTGTAGATTTTGAGATGCTACAGTCTGCATACGTGAATCTTCCCTGCCTATCAGCTCCTGAGAACCACAATGAAATATTTTGCAGTTGTGTTCTATGATTTTCAACACAGTCAGTATACGTTTGTAGATGTAATATTAATTCTCGATTTAATTGTATCAAATGAACTAGATCTGCTCCTGCAGTGGTACAGTATTGTGCAACACCTGCAGGTTCTCTTACAAGCTTTCTCCTTAAGCAGCAGGACTTGCTGTTTGAAGTACTCCATGATTTGGTCAGTCTCACTGGACTTCGGCTCCATCGTCCTGAGGAATTGAAGGAACAAGAGAAGTTCTCTCTCCACAGGTCTGTTTCTGTATCTTCACATTCACTCGCTCACTTTAACTCGCAAGCTCACACCCGGCCTAATAAAAAGCCAGAAAGTGCAATGTTAAGAAAATGTTTTTGTGGTTTTAGGTTCTTGAAGAAAGGAAATTTAGTGAAAAATGAGGAGCTTAGTTTTTCTCTCACAAAAAACCCACACACACAGACATCAAACTGCATTCATAGAGAGTTTGTGGCCCTTCAGTAGTAGTCACAGTTTTGATAAACATCCATCCATTCATCCATCTACCCAACCATCCACCCATCATCTAATCTATCATGATCGAGGTTGAGGGGGGTCTGGAACCTATCCCAGGCTGCATAGGACAGTATTGATAAACATGAAAATATTTATTGAATGTCAACCATAATCCACTTTTGTGGGAACCTTAATGAATGGCAGGGTGTGTCCTACAGCTCAGAAAGCAAGCCGCAAAGCTTCATAGGTCTGGCACAGACATGAACGAACGTCACATCAGCTAAACAAATCAAGCTGCTACAATTTGTGTTTACCCTGCTAAACATGAGTTGCCACCCAGGCGCCCATTACGGTGCTGAAGGACACTGCAAAAGTCTTTTAAACGCTTCTGTTGTACCTGCGGCATGTAAAAAAATAACTGCAATAGACTCTTTCCCGCAAGTTCACAGACACAGCCCCTCGCACACCGTGGAATGTCCCGGAAGCTGGTGTATTGACGTTATGACAAATCGATCAAAGGTCACTCACTAGACAAAGGGCTGGTAACAAACTGTAACTCAAGCCTGGTGTAAACACGTTGGTGTTGATTGGCTGACTCAACTGACACACTGGGAAATGGATGGGAAGAAATGGAAAACACACCACTGGGTGATGTTGGAAAACAACTAGTGGACCTCAGACCTACACATTAGCTGAAGAAATTAGAAACATTACATCTACTGGGCTTGATAGTATCATGGATGAAAGTACCCTTTCAGTTTCGAGACTCTGAGTCAATTTGGAAAGGAGAGTGTGGAAAATTCAATTCAATTAAATTCAATTCAATTCAATTCAATTTTATTTATATAGCGCTTTTAACACGGAGCACGGTCACAAAGCGCTTTACATA
>JAACJT020022777.1:9465-31070 GCA_009936485.2 Gymnarchus niloticus | reverse complement strand
AGGCGGTGGAGGACAGGGTGGCCTGGCGTGCTGTGGTCCATGGAGTCGCGAAGAGTCGGACACGACTGCGTGACTAATCAACAACAACAATTAAAACATTTCATGAACTTGATTGATTGTCTGTAATATACCAGTTCTGCGAGTAAACAGTTTAAAAAAAATTGCTATTTGAGCCACAGCCTGATTTTTAGAGGGCATAATAGGTATTTAATGAGTTCAATATTTACAACCAAATGTAAAATTCTATGTTACAGAATAATGTCTACTTCAGCACAAGTTATTTACAGTGCAGAGAAAAGATTAAGTATATTACTGTTGACTCGGTTACATTTATTTAGTCACAACGTAAGCATTGTGCATTAAATTTGTATTGTTTTACTATCAAATAAAAAATCTGCAAAATTATCTAATTAGCATTTAACATTAAAGTCTCCATGTGACAGATGATTTATGGCAGCGTTTTGGAAACTGAAAAGGATGCACAGCAACATTTAGCATTTAAACAAGGCATTTTAATACATGTTGTTGAAACCCGTTTTTGGTAGTTTTAGGCTCATGGACTTAAGCCTATTGCTAATGAACAATCTAGACTTGATTATGGAGGGCTCACAAAGAAGGTAGTCTGAGGTATAAAAATTGCAGATTTTATATGAAAACCAACGTATCTTCATGGTGTTTTGGTCAATACCTTATAGGCATCATCCACCGAGCTCTACAAGTGATCAGAACTTCTTATTTGTTGCACATGTAAGACTTTCTTTTAATATTTTACTGTGTTTGGTTCCAGAAATCGATTTGATGACATCAGCTAACACGTGTAAATGAGTACACGGTATGTTCACTGTTTGGTTTCGCTAATCAGCAGGATGGATATGTTCTTGTTCTGAAAAAGGAAACTACTTCAGTACTTCTGAGTCATGCATCTGCTGAATCTGAGGACACTTCCTGTAAAAACTTGGCTGTGGGTGACTCTTTCTGTCATATGCTTCTGTTTTTCCAGCATATTTGTCCATCCTCCATCTGTGCCTGCCATGTGCCATTATGTAGTGTGCTGATGAGTCTGATGACTCTACTCACATGATGATGGACAGAGGCCTTGCATGTAGCCCGCAACATGATGAGTATTCGTACTGGACTGATTGTTTATTGTTGTGCTTCTGTTTTCAGGGCATTCATCCTGCATGCAATTTTTGGCTTAGCAGTGGCATATGAATGAAGATCCACTTAAATTGTGCATTTCACATTTATCAGTATGTTTAGAAGTGCTTTTTCTATAATTGGACCTTAACAGAAGAAGCATGTACAGTATATTCCAAAAAAACTGAGGTTGAGATAGAGTGCTGTGATGCTGTAGAAGTACTCATAGCTGTGAGTTTTATGTGAGGAAGTATATATAGTGACATGGGGCAATTTTCACATCTGCATTGAATTTTTTACTGTATTTTTTTGTGATTATGGTTGCTATTTTGATTAAGATGATGGTGATTGATGATGAAGATGATTCATACTTTTTTATTATTCAGTAATAATAATTGAAAAAGTGTTGCATTCAGTGAATTTTTTTTTGTCTTTTCAGTTAATTGGGACTCCACCCACCCACCCATCCATCTTCTAACCACTCATCTTGTTCATGGCCATAGGAGGGTCTGGAGCCGAACCCAAGCAGCATCAAGCACAAGGCTGGGGTACACCCTGAGTGAGATGCCAGTCTGACCAAAAATGAGCAACATAATTCTGAACTATGGGACAGAGCTAAATAATAATCAGCAGTTTACTGCTGTCACAGCATAGTTAATTACAGACAGTGCTGTTCTCCAGAGTACTAATGTAGTTTCTGCACTCATTCCTAAACAAGACTTAAAACCTTTGCTAATTCCCTGGTAGCTTCCTAACCCTCCAGCACTGATTTAACCAAATAACATCTGCTTTGGATTAATAAATATCCATTCATCAATTTCCCTAACTGCTTTATCGTATTCAGGTTCATGGGGGGACCTGGAGCTTATCCCAGGCAGCCTAAGGGCATAGGATGGGGAACACACTGGACTTAAGAAAAGAACCCATCACAGGGCATAGCCACACACACACAAATACACACACACACACATTATGGACAGTTTAACCATGCCAATTAGCCTACAGTGCATGTCTTTGGGTGGCAAGAGGAAACCCGAAAAATACTGGAAGAACATGCAACGCCACAGAATTGGAAGCGAGATTCAAACCCCCAACCCTGGTGGTGTGAGGCAACAGTGCTAAGCACTGAACTACCATGTCCCCTAGCCAAAAGCAGAAACGAACACATGTACTGTATGTACTGCTATTCCTATATATTGCCATTTAAATTGATCAGAAAAAAACAAAAGGGGTGGCATGGTGGCTCAGTGCTGCCTGGCACCTCCAGGGTTATAAACTTCAGTCCCACCTCCATTCTCTGCCTGTTGTACATCCTCCCTGTAATGTGTGGGTTTCCTCCCACAGTCCAACCATGTGCAGCTAGAGAGCTGACGATTCTAAATTGCCTGTAGCGTGTGTGTGTGTGTGTGGTTAGGTATGCATATGTGCCCTGTGATAGACTGACCAGGCACTGTCCCCAAGCCCTGTGCCCTGAAATGCCTGGGATAGGCTTCAGAGGACCCTGACCAGGATAAGAGATTAGAAGATGGATGGATGGATAAAAATCAAAAGATAGAATGAGAAACATGAAAAACTGGTCCGTTCTGCATGCTAACATTAGTCATTTTTCATATTGTTGAGAAAAATTATAGATTCAGACATTAATGTCGCACGCTTTGCTTAAATCAAAAAATGGTGTATGACCAGCATGTTCTTCATTACTCAGGTCATAAGCAGGTCAAGCTTAGTCAAGCAGTTTCGGTCAAGTCATATTCAGGAATGGAAATATCGTATATTGCCTTTAATAAAACTATAATACTACCTAATGTATTTGCATGATCATTTGGACTTGGGTGTGAAGAAGGATTCTTTACATTTAATCATGAACATAATCAAAGGGGAGAAAAAAATCACAAGAAAGAGCTGCAATTAACTGATTTATTGTGAAGGTACAATTTGCACATGTATAATCTAAAGGCTAAAAGGCTAAATTAATTACATGTCATTTGTCAGTAAAATAACAGTAATCCGTTGTTGCTTGGGGTCACTGATAACCTTTCTGTAGATATTCTTTATATTTATGTGAAATTTAATGACTCTGAGCTTGTTAAAGATGCCCTTATTTAGGGATCAAGAACAGTATTCTCACTTAAGGACAAAAAATCAGTTGAAACATTAACATTTGGCAAATAAAAATATTTGTCATGTCTGTGTGCACAGTGCGAAAATTGTGGAATTACTAAGTTATATAAAATGGTATTAAATTTAGTACCTGTTGAATGAATTCTTTATTGTTCATCTGTCATCTCTTTGCAGTTATCTGTTAAGTTATCTTAAAAACCAGCTTTAGATTAATAATTGATATACATAAATTTACTGGCTAAATATTTCACACTGATGCCATACTGCGCCTAGTGGAATAACAAGATACTGCTGTCAGAATGGAGAAGGAATATTAATATTTGTCTTTTAGTAAGCAGTGATTTTTGTTTTGAGGAATTAGATGTTCTTTTCTCAAGTTACAGTACATCAGATAACATATGGCAACAGGTTGTGGTCACGGTTATTTATAATAAGTATGCCTGTCTTATGTACCAGTCATGCTGAGACCTTCCGAATGAGACCAGACATGAATATGTTACAGCACTTGCATACATAGAAACCAATGTTTCTTACATACAAACATTCTATTAGGACTTTGTAATAACTGTATCGGGACAAATGGGCAAGGGGAGAGGGGGAGAGGAAAAGATGGGTTTGTGAGCCTTCCAGCAGGACATGTCTCTCTTAATGCGGGTCTAGCTGAGTCTGCTAGCTGCACCTGACTGGGTGTGTGAGTCCGATCTCACTGGAGTCAACATAGCAGTTTCCCCTTGGGTTGAAAAACATCACAGACCCAGAGAAGCCCCGAAACACAGCTTTCTATGGGGTTAACCATGGTACAGTGTACACTCTTGGTAGTTCTTCCAGAATATTCCATAAAGATCAGTTCAACCACTGTGACTGCAATTGTTATTGGTCACATGTAATATCAGCAATAGGTATAACTAGTTTAAGGCAACTACCAAACTATTATGTAGTGATTAGCACTGACCTAGCCTTCAACTGAAAATGTCTAAGCTCGAAGCATGCAACGTGGTCAAAACATAATGGAAGCACGAGAGGTGTTCACATGCTACATTTCTATAAATGATGAGAACAGCAACCTCCTAATGAGTCACTATTATTTCACACTGAAGTTCAAATACTCCACAGATATTATCCTATTCTCTGATATGTGAACAAAAAATCTTCATATTCACTTTTTGAGGTGATGCAAGATAATTGTAGAGTTGTAGTGTATTAGCATTGCTTAAATCCAGGTCTTTACTTGATTGAAGATTTACCAGAGACTGACCAATCAGTAACCATGGAAACACAGTCAGCACTGCAACCATGGCCACTTCACCAGGTATACCAGGGCAATGAGCCATAGCTGCCTACGGCCAAGCAGCAATCAAGGTCCAGCCCACATGGTCCCAAGGAAAGAGTATTTAAATGCCCTGGGGAAGATTGCAGGGGTAAGATGTGTAGGAGAATAGATTGTGCTGTGAGTAGCATGGCCTACAGGTACAGAGAGCCTACAAGGGAACGGACCACCTGGCACCCAGGAGTGTGGGATGATGCCCTGCCACCTTTCAGCTGCAACAGCACGTTGACCGCCACAGACCATGGTTGTATTCCCATCTGCCTAGCACTTCCTTGTATTGTCGTTCCACACCTGCTTTCGCCCAACGAAGATTCACTTATAAAAACCTGGATAAATAAACCCACATGTTACACTAAACCTCAAGACAGTGCACAAATACAAATGCATACACTTAAAAATTAATATGACTATCTGATTAATGGTCAAAAATACATCCACCTTTATGTTCTATATAAAAAGCTAAATCTTATCTTTATTATTATTATTTAGATGACACTGCTCAGGATAAGCTCAGGATTTTATTAAACTGCATAGGTTAAACAAAAATGATCTCATTTGTATACATTGTGGTGAGGGGAAAGGGGAACTTTTATACTGAAAGTGAATAAATTGGTACACAATTATATTTTGAGATTAGACAAATGTAATAGTTTTATCTTGTGAACTGTGATTCATGGAAAAATTTGTGTTCCAAAATGTAATATTAAAATATATGTGCTTTATTTAAAAAAAAAAAAAGATGCTGTATTAGTAATAAATGTTCATAAAATTGATAAGTGACAAAACATGTGGGCCAAAAAATAGACATACATGTATTCATGTAATCTCCATGGCAATTATCCTCAATTCATCTTCAGTACATGTATATTTGTTTCTGAATGTTTAAGTGTGAATGAACAGAAGGTTCTTCCAGTCCAATCTTTTCAACTTTTCACCTCAATCACCTCCCTCACCTGTGAATGGCTACCTTGTATGAAATTACAAAGAATCATGTCGAGTTCTGCCTCAAGCAAAATAATAAGCAAATCTAAATTTGAGTGGGGCTCGGGAGTATGGGCTTAAGCCCACAGTTTTCAATGTTGTTTCCGTTGTTAAATATAGTCCATGAAATATCAGCAGCTAAAGGCATCCCACTCAAGTCACTGTGGTCTCTTCGTACAACCATGGTAGTCGGATTTTGAGGCAACCAAGCCTGGCTGGGATTCTAAATTAAGCCATGAGGTGTACCTGTGTGGAAGGAGTATCTTTTTATATATTTGGTATTCATCATTAGGCATTTTTTATTTTTCTCCATTACCTGACTCACAGCTGATGCTCTGAATTTTAAAGATTAAAAAGCAACGCAGCAATCTTGTTCTGTTACACAATAATTCTCCTACCTTATTTTGGCTTCTAAAGTACATCGCATTTCTCCAAATAATGTGACAGGCATACAGAAGAGGTGTGAGCGAAGCTGGCAGAACAAAAGCATGCATGCGTAATGAACAAGCAGTAGCCCTACCTGGATATCATCAGATGTCAAGAGGGCATTAAAATCAGTGTTCTTTTTGGGTGTGGGGGCTGCCTTGTGTGCTGGAGGGAGGTCTGTCCTGTAAGGAATGGGAACACAGCATGCATTATCAGTTTGAAGTGATAGGGTCAGCCTGCTTCTAATGATCTCAGCTCCCATTCCTGCTAGAATCAACTGCCCACACTTGCGTTTTTTTCATTTTCGAATTATAATATGTGCCATACTCACAGCTTGAATTCAGACAACACTTTTTCCTGTGCCCTTTAAATGGCAAAAGAAACGTATGTAATCATATCTGGGTGTTATAGGCAGACTGCAGAAGCAATAGGACTCGGGGTCAGGGTCAGATTGTTATGATGCCTAGCTAGGCCAGATAGCCACAGAACTGACAGCACTTAACATTTCCCCCAGAGCCACAACAGAATCCACTGTATTACTGATGGATATCCTGAGCTTATCTATTCTGCCAAATTGTCTCCCTCTGCTATCATTATCGCTCGGTCTACAAACCTGCATGAACTAGTTACAGAAAAGATCGCCAGTTTCTCAGACAGTCTGGATGCTTAATCCTTTAACACTATGTCACAGACATTTTTTTTCACAAAGTAACACAGAAGTGACATACAGGCTATGTATAAAATAATGGAACAAAACAAAACAAAATACGCCTAACAAAATATTCGAATTAGAAACCATGTAAGACCACATTAAATTAGTCTTGGAATGCTTTCATATAAGTCCTGAACAATAGATAGTGGGATCCTGGACCGTAAAGAAATTTGCAATTATTTGATGAATGAATAAAGCAGAAATGCTCCAGAACTGCCTAAAAAGATTCAATAATATGTATATCTGCTGACTCAGGAGGCAGTGGAAGGCATTTCATTTTATACTAGTGTTGATGAAACACTTTATATCTTGTATGTCTGGAAGCATTATCATTTTAGAAACTGAGAACACCATGAGAGACCAGTGTTTGCACAGAGAGTAAAGCTTTGCATTCCTAACCCCTATATGGTCATTGTAATGAATACATGGACTGAATCCAAGTGCAGGCCAAGGAACTTTAATCGAGGTCAAAACAAATTAGATTACTAAGACCAAGGCAATATCCAAAAACACAGTCTTGGTCACAGGCAAAAAGGTTATCCTGATGAGGTCGATCAGCATGGTAAACAAATCCAAGTCGAAAGGGTAAGACAGAACTAGCAAGAAATCATACACAGGCAAAACTATGAGTGACCAAAACACTCAGTAATTGCACAATACTCAATACCTCATAGTGAAGCAGGGCAACCTGAGGTGATTTAGCAGATTATCCTAATTCCATTCAGCTAGGTTCAGAATTATTCTGGGGTTGAGGAACCAGAATAAGCTGGACATGGCTGTCTTGTGGCAGGAGTTAGGCATGGTTGGCTTGGCATGAGCATGAGTCATGTAGAGCTGATGGCTGCCCATACCATTACAGACCCCTAAACTATGTTTAGTTGTTAAACCTCCATATAAACCAGCCTGGATGCAGGAAAAATGGTGAAAGATGACTCATCAGAACATTTTCCAAAGCTGACAGGTCCAGGTTTTCTGTTCCTAACACTAGGTTATGCTTCTTTGTGCCTTGGCCTTAGATGCAAGTAGTTTCCAAAAAGCAGCCCTGCCATTGTTTGTCTGTTTGCCATTGTTTGTCTGTTTGCCATTGTTTGTCTGTTTCTTTGTCCTCCCCTTGTTGTTTCAAATGTAAATGCAGGCCAAATGTTCACGCTACCAGAACAATAAAACTGGAATAAATGGCTGAATGATTAAATAAATGTTTAATACAACATTACTATGTAATATTTAACTTTAATCTTAAAACAAATATTTCTGTTTTTAGTTCTTAATCCATGCAGGCCTTGACAAAGCATTTTGCTTTCTTTGTAAGAACAGGATATTACTTGTATAACGTATTGCAGCATTTCTCTGTGGGAACACACGAAGGACAGAAAGTAAGATTGAACCCGATCTCTTTAAAAGCGGCTGTTGCTGGCCGCAGCAGTGCCTCACAATGTTGCAAAGTGTGAAACCAAACTTCTCTCCCAAAACTAACTCCCAGGCTCACTAAATGCCTGCAAAACTTCCTCTTAAATAGTTTCCCCCTCACCCTTCCTAACTTGCCAAGTTCAGGCTTGCATAATACCCAACAAATTGTCTGTCCCATAGGGAAACCCCCAAAGAACATAACGATTTACAGTCTCTGGAGCCTCTCAGTCTGAGGGTTCAAGATTTTTATTTGTCACATGTATAGAGAGGTATACAGTGAAATGCAGCTTATTGTACTGTGCAATTTTACTGGAATAAAAAAAGCAAAAAAATATAAAAACACAAGACAACAAAACAGTAGCAAATACCCAGGGTAAAACCATGGTAATATAAAAAATGAAAAAATAATTTTATTCAAGCAGTCACCCCAGTCGGATGAGGCAGTTGTGATCTGGAGGGTGCCTGGTGGGTCCTGCTCAGTCTTGTGGTCTTATTAGGTACTCGGAGGCAGCTCTCTGCTCCCTCAGATTCCTAGACCTCACTGCACTCTGCCTGCCTGTCTGAGGGGCTAACCAAGGGCCTTACGGGATAATCAAGAAAGGCCCAGCTCTAGGAGGAAAATATGCCATAGCTGTGGGCAGCTCTATTCCATAGGACTGGACAACTGTTCTTGTCTCTGCTTGTGTATGCCATCTCTGTTTCTGTATCCTCTGTTCCTGTATCCTCTGTTCTCATATCCCTGTATACTGTAATCAAGGAAGACCCATTCTAGGGGCAAGAGATGGTGGTTGGCTGTGTTGGTGAGATGGTGATCTGTGGTTGGCTCCGTTCAATAGGACTGGACACCCGTTCGCATCTCTGTTACTGTATCCCATCTCTGTTCCTGTATCCCTGTATCCTGTAACCAAGAAAGACCCAGCTCTATTAGGAAGAGATCCCTAGCTGTGGGAGGCTCCGTTCCATAGGACTGGACACCTGTTCTCGTCTCTGTATCCAATCTCTGTTCCTGTATCTTCTGTTCATGTAACCCTGTATCCTGTAACCAAGAAAGGCCCTGCTGTAGGAGGAAGAGATGCCCCAGCTGTGGGCGGCTCCGTTCCATAGGACTGGACGCATGTTCTTGTCTCTGTTCCTGTATCCGTGTGTGCCTGTGCTTCGGGGCCCTGTTCCCAGTTTTTTTTTTTTAACATTTACCTGGTGGTCTCCAAGTCTTTTTGCCTTGGTTCCTGGTCCTGGTTCTCCAAGAGTCCTGTCCTGTGTCCTCTGGCCAGTCTAGTTTGTCCTTTCTGGTCTGTTGTTCCACTGGTGGTACTCATTGAGTGTCCCTGCCCTTTGAGTCCCTACCCTTTGCCCTTTGAAACTGCTTTGAGTTCCAAGGTTTTTTCTTTCCGGGCATTATCAGGTGACTTGGTCCCTGAGCTGTTCTCCCTGTCCACGTCTTTGCTTGATGTGATTCCTGTAGGCGATCCCGTCTTGAGCCATGACTCTGTGTGTGTGTGTGTGTGTGTGTGTGTGAAAATATATAAATGTGTGAATACTGAAATATAAAATATCTATGTGTTCAAAAGTTTTCAGAAAAATGTACAAATGTATAAAACTGGGATGCTGCAGTATAACTAATGGAATGGCCCTCTGCATTCATATACCACTCTGTCGAGAACTGAAGGTTTTAATTCTCTAAATGTTACAATGGGTCTCAATGGCAAAACCTGAATCTCATCAATAAAATACACTGGAATGGAGATTAGGGGTGACCTCGGCATGCCGAACAAGACAGATTGACTGATTTTAAAATTATGCTATTTTTCTGCTCATTTACAAAATGAGAAAGCGCTTTTAAAGACACGTCCACTCAAAGATGTCAATCACATTCTCTCTAAGTGATGGATAACATGTACTACATAATTTATTCCTTATATGTGATACCATGCATAATGTTAAATTGCCATAGAGTTTCTAAGAAAATAATTTTATCCCATACCTACAGGAGTGCCAAGGAGTTTAACAGCCTTAATAAAAAATATGCACATATTAGAATGATGAAAGCCAATCAGAAAAACCGTGAGCTCACCAACACCACCTGGTGTTATAGTTTTTGCCAGGATCATTCAAAGGAGAGAGAAAAAATAGACAGTTAATGCCACTGCAGAATTTACTCAGCATCATGCATGTTCCAATGAACAGTTAGATTCACAGTTTTATATGAAAATGTATAGCTATAGCTAAGATCCTGGCTGGAAGGTGTAGCTGAATAAGTCGTAAGGTGTGCATAAGTTAGACTAATGGTACAGAAAGGTTTGAGCAGTTTTATGCATTTTTCAATCCTATGTATTGTGGTATTGTACGGATTCAGAGGGCACCCGAAGAGTCGTACGATCACAGTGACAAATGTAAAAAGTGTGCAGACAAATAGGTGTTGTAAAAAGTGTCGCTAACGTGGACTGTGTAAGTGTTGCATTGTGCCACGTATCCGCGTGACGAACGACTTAAATGTTATCGTGATTACGTGTGAGGGGCTATCAAGCTAGCCCCATGCCGTTCAATAGGAAGGTGGTTCAAGTAAACACGTCACTTGTGTTGAACGCTGTGGCAGAGTCTCATAGTGGAGCACACCGTGGCACTTAGCATTGCTAAAATATAATAAATACAGTGCCTTGAAAAAGAATGCAACCTCCTGTTGCGGAAAAACAAGCAGCACACTGGGGATTGCAAGGTCAAGGGTTTATTGCATGGCCATTGAGAGATGCACACAGATGTAGTGAATCTCAAGTATAGAAGTTCTCACAGGGTTGTTGTTTATAAGGAACTAACAGCTGTTAGGCAATATTGAGACTGGGAAAATAGAGATATTCTATAACAGACAATGTCTGACAGTTAAAGAGAGCCTGTGGTTATAACTTTTTGGGTAAATGTCACAGGTCAAAAACAATGATTTTGATACTGTCAGCAAAAGAATACAAAGGGTTCATTATTGAGAAATATTTTGTGATGGATACATTTCGAAATAGTGTCAGTTGCAGGCGTATGTGACAAAGTTAACGCTTATCATAGGGACACAGTTAATGCTCAGTCTAATCATTATAAAAAGTAGGGTAGAGATCACAGAACAGGCTAATTTCTTCTTCACCTCCCTTAAAATGATAAGATTTACCTGAGCCACAAACAATGCATACACATATTCTTTCTTTCAGTATTTATATTGCAGTCTCATACCTTCTAAATCAGTTGACAGCGAATCTTAAAAAGAAAAAAAAAATCAAAACCTGAAAAGTGCTACTTGCATAAGTATATAACCTCTATATATTAGTATTTGGCAGAACCACCTTTTGTTGCAATAATAGCTCTGAGTCTTTTTGACTAGGTAGCTACCAGCTTTTTGCATGGTTCAGGAATGATTTTTAGCCATTCTTCATGGCAGACTTAATCTAGGTCCTTCAGATTTGTTGCATGTCGCTTGTTGACCTTAATATTCAAAGAATGCCACGGATTCTCTATGGGAATCAGATCTGGACTTGGCACTGCAGAATATTCACATTGTTAAATACTCTTGTGCAGCTTTGGCCTTGTGCTAAGGACAATCGCTTGCCTTAAAGGTGAAGTTTTTCCCCAAGCTTTTTTTTTTTTTTTCCCGCAGACTGAAATTCTTATTTGCACCATTTCAGACAGTATACTGGATTGTGTTTTTCCACAGTTTATCCCATCTTGCTCTCTATAAGGAATGCCTCCATGATTTGGGGGGTTATTGGAATTTCTCAAGGGCCCAACAGCGATATGGACACTTTTTATTGGTTGAGGGATTTGAATCAGTGACCTTCAGCTAACATACACAGGACCAAACCCACAAACTCACACCCAGCATGTTTTCCCCTAATTTCTCCATGCATTTTGCTCCATCCATTCTACCTTCAACTTTGAAATGAAGCCCAGTTCCTGAAGATGAAAGGCGTTCTCACTGCATGATGCAGCCACCACCATGCTTCCCTGTAATGATGGTGTTAATTGAGTCATGGGCCATGTTTGGGCCACACCTATCACTTTGAATTCTGGCCAAAAACTCTTGGTTTCATCAGACTACAAAACCGTGTTCCATATGTTGGGTCACTCTCATACCTTCTGGCAAACTCCAGAAGAGTTTTCATATGTCTCTTCTTAAGTAATGGCTCCTTTCTACCTACCCTCCCATGCAGGCCCAGTATTATACACAGCTCTTGAAAAGCTTAACTGTTACATCTTCATTCCACTCTCAGCCACTGAAGTCTGTAGCTTCTTCAGAGTGATCATTGGCCTCATTAGATGATTGGCATGTTGGCTTCTCTCTCCAGTCTTGGTTTTGTGTGGGTTCTGAGTTTCGAGGCAATGTCTGGGCGATATGGTGTAGCTTCCACTTTCTTGCTATTATTCCAATCCCATCCCAATTCCAATTCCATCCACAGTACTTGCTGGGATGTCAAACAAACTTGGATATTTTTTGGACCCTACGTTTAAATTTGACATTCAATTATTTTATTTCTATCTTCCTTATAGAATGCACTTTAGTCTTCATTTTCACAACTTTCCTTCAAGCTGACAGTCTTTCCAGTGATAATGGAACACTGAAACTTGGGGGGGGATATCAATGGAAAACTGTTAGACAGTTGTGTCCTTGTTAAGTTTACCATCCATATCATTTTTCACTTTCACCCAGAGCTTCCAGATACACAAGCTGACTCAAGGATCCTACAGAAATGACCACCTCTTCCTCAATAGTACAAAGAAGTTTAGGTTTTCCAAGATAACACTCCTTAGCATAACAAGAAAGGGAAAAAATAACAACATCGCCAAGCTATTGAAAACTGGTCTTCCTTAACTATAGTAAATTAACATATTACTAACATATGTCAAGTGTACTTTGTTTTAATAAGTAACAAAAAATATAAAAGGACATGACTCAGAATTAAACAGATGTACTAATAGTTTAAAATATAGGTTAGGTGTACAGTAGGTGTTCCAGGAAAGAACATCACATCTTCAAGTTAGTCAGTATCAAAATTATACTCTGAATCAGTTGGCTATGTCACACATATAAATGCCTACAAATCCTGTCGTCAAATCATTGAAACTGTCTAGTGTAAACCCCATAAATTTTCCTGGTACATCAGTAAAAATAAAATGCTCTACAACACACTGTCATGGAACTGAGCTGTTACCATTCATCACCTTGTCTTTGTTTCTGGCCACTGTTGTTGTCAGTTTATCACTGAGACACAAAATGCAATTATCAAATCTATTAGGGCAGTGATTTGGAACCGCCTGTAAAAGGCAGGTAGAAATTGCTGAAAGTGCTATGGAGGCAAGGGTCCAGGTATTGGGGAAGTTTACTTTGGCTGTGGATAGCTGTATTGCACATTCATTAGGGTGTAAGTTGATAGCTCTGACAATGATGACAAATATTTAACAGAAAATATTCAACATACATCAATATACAAGTTCTCTAAAATGGAAAAGTTAATCAGAACTGCAATAGATTATCAATAAAAACAGTCAAATAATAAAAACATTAAGCATATGTTTAAGTTTGAATCAAAAATTTCAAAAGCTTTCTGAAATTTTTTAGGCTCGGAAAAGTATGACCAGATTTCTCTGTGTGACATTTTTAGCTTTGTTATTGATAAGCTTGGTCACAACTGTAATTCAGGATAAAACACTGGAAATGCTAATATCAGCCAGGTAGCCACAGGAAACAGTAAAAGTATGTCTTTGTAAATGGCTTCTCATCAGATTTGATAGTTTTCATCTACTCGTAAATGGAAACAAATTATTCTGTAACCCAACCTATTGTGTGTGTGTGCACACCCTGTGATGGACTGGCATCCTGTCCAGGGTACACCCCACCCTTACTCCCTGTGCCTCCAGGAATAGGCTCCAGGCACCCCCAGGCAGTTGAAAAATAAGCGGTAGAAAAATGGATGGATGGATGGATGGATGGATGGATGGATGGATGGATGGATGGATGGATGGAAGTAATTAGCGATGTTAGAGAGGCTGTTATATGTTTGTTTTTCAACGGAAGTCTCTTTTATTTAAAAAAGTCAGTTGGTTGTAATAGGCTTTTCTGAACATGTTCTTTATCTTTCTGAAAATTAATTTGTAAGCTTTTCTGTTATTGATTTACATGATTCAGTTTACCTTCTCCTTATGTATATCTCACTTTATGTTTCTGATATAGACAATCACGGGCTGCCGCAGTCTTGGGACCACCAGCCAAAAATGGTGAGGACAGAAGTGCGAGTGCAAACAGGAGTTTAATAATAAACAAACAAAAAGTACAAGGCTATGCCTTGAACATAAGGGAATGAACTCAAAGCTGAACTAGACAAGACAAGGCTAGAATTGTAGGCAAGAGACATACAAACAGATGTGACAAATAGCACTTTAGTGGATTTCGGACGTGAGTGAGGTGACATTCTCAGCTACTGTGAAAACACTTCAGAATTCCCAACAAAATTAATAAATCAATAGTTGGTATTTGCACAGCTCCCATCGTAGTGACGTTTAAGAGGAAAAGCTTAGCTAAGCAATACCTACAATACTAATTTAATTTAGCCAAAGAGAATAAAATGTACTTCACGAATTAGCCGGATCTAGTATCGTGTCTATAGAATCTTACCTGACATCATAAATTAGGATCAACAATGTAACCCCAAAAATTCCCTTTGGCAGGCTCCAAGCTGAAGAAAATACTAGCATTTGATTACGATAGTGCTGCTGAATAATTAATAGTTCCTTTTTTTTTGTGCTCATCAATCAAACCCAGGGTTGAGAGACATTGCTCAAAAAACACAATCAGGGCAAATCAGAGACAGGGCTAATGCTCACTCTAATAGTAGTTATGACTACATCAGAGAAACATATACTTAAGACACTGTATGACAGTGTAATGATTAGGCACAGGCAGCATCCAAGTGAAGAGAGAACATTTTAACAGAAGGGTGAAAAGAGCAAGGATGATCAGGAAACAGGTGAATGGTCAAAACTGGGAAATCTAGTAAACAAGTTTCAGAGCCAGAACATAATCCAATAATCATAGTCAGGAAAACAGGCAAAAAGTTCAAAATCCAGGGCAATCAATCCAAAAAAACACAGCAGGATTCAGCAACAATAGCAAAAGGTCACACAAGGAATATACTAGAACACAATGAAAACTCTCAGGCTCTTATTTTGCAGCGGCAGAAAGCACAACACAAAGTGGTTTTGCTAGTTTTGTACCAGCGCATTCCTCATTTTCACACCAAGTGCGCGTGTTTTCAAAATAACAAATGATTTTGTGTGCACTTCCTGCTCGTAGGAGTGGTCTTTTTTAAATGAGGTGTGGCTGGGCGCATTGTCAGCGTGTTGCTATTTTAAGGCAGCAAAGACCAACAAAAACCACATCTAAAGTCAGTGGCGTATTATTAACCGATATTTAAGCGGCACATTTTAGAAACGTGCGGGTGCGCAATGCTCGTTATGGACACAAGTACACGCTCAAAGTGCACTAATCATTTTTTGTTATTTTATTTAATTCATAAACATTTTATTATAGAGTACAACTTATGGAGAGAAATTTGTCTCAAAATTAAATCATTCTGAGACAAATTTTGCTCCATATTCCCATGCCTGCTTCACCTCGACAGGCTTCGGTGGACCAGTGGTGCTCCTGTAAATGATGTGCTCCCATCTTTTCACTTCATGCATGAGCACGTCCATTTCCTCAGCCAAAAACTGATCTGATTTGCCAGGTAAACACGCCATTATAATAGTAATTCCCATAGCTCATGCGCCCCTGCCTTTTAAAGGTGAGGTGACGTGCCATTCTGATTTGGTTTATTGGTTTATTGAATGTTATGCCCAAAACACACCTCTGAATAATTAAGACAGTTGGGACAACCTTTTTGCACCTTGCGCTGGTGCGAAGTCTGTTTTTTCGCCGTCAAAATAGCAAAATGGATTTGGACACGCCCATAAATATTACTTGCGCCTTGCGCTTTATGCTTTGCGTTAGATCGTCAAAATAGAGCCCTCAGTATGGTGACAGCACTCAATACTTTGCAACATACTGGGTGAGTCTAGTGGCTTTATGGGTATCACAATGAAAATCAGCTGTTTGGTTAGTATTCTAGCAAGTCAAGCCAGTGTACTTAGTCAAGAAATTTTGGTTAAGTCATATTCAGTCCCCTTAAAGTACTCTTTCCATCTGCATATATTCAGGAACCCCTGAGTAAAAATATTATAGGTATTGCTTATAAAAAAACAATAATACAACCTATTAAATACCACCTGTTTTCTGCATATATTTGGACTTGGATATGAAAGTTATTCTTTACTCATGAACAGAAACAGGGGACAAAAAGCTACATAAAAGAGGTACAGTTAGCTTTTATTTTGAAACAGCTCCCACATAAAGCTACAAATTGAAAAAGGCTAAACTAATTATATGTGGCTTATTATAAAAAAATAACTAATTTGTAATAACTTACGATTATTAACGCCTGATCTGTTAATTCTTCTTATCTGCAAATGTGAAATTTCAAACAAAAGAGAAAAAAGTTGAGAAAAAATCACAATTTTGACATTCTTTCATTCAAGTTATTCCACACTAAAATTGAATCTAATGATCCTGAGCCTATACATACATGAATGGCCATATTCTGGGGCCAGGAATTTAAAACTGAAAAAAGCAGTAGAATGTTTATTTTACACTGTGGGGAATAGCCAATGGTTCTGCAAGGGGGTGGTGTTAATGTTACGGCTGATCGGTGTATGTAGTACTCGTACTGCATGTTAAAATTTACTAATTTTGAATGAATATTGTGGTCTTTGTTGTTCATCTGACATTTTGCTACTGTTGTGTACAAGTATAAATAAAAAAAAAAAATCTTTAGCTTTATAACATATGGAATGCCATATTACTTTAAACTAAATTAATAAATATGTATTTATTTATTTATAAAAATAAATAAATCCATATATATTTATGGATATATTTGACCTTCAAATTTACTAAATAACTATTCTATTTTTTTTCTTTTTTAGTGGAGTTGACCATAAACTTTGAATATCTGAAACTAATAATGTCTGGCATCGGTCCCTCTGCCATAGATGATAATTAGTTGATGTGGACAGTTATTTTTTTATAATCATCATTTGTTAAATCGTGATGAAGGATCCATTTATCATTCTTGAACAATTGACTGCGTTTTTAACATATAATGAGATCATCATCATAATAACTGCATTGATAGAATATTGAGTTTTTACAAGCCAATGGTCTCAAGTCCAAGGCAAGACCTGAGTAATGGATTATCAAGTGCAAGTCTTGTGAAGTCATTTTTTATACACAGTCCAGCAAGTTTCAAGTCTGATGTTTTTCGGCTTAAGTCAGACATAAGTCAAATCACCTGATTCGAGTCACCCAGCTCTTATATTACTTAATGAAGCCAATTTAACATAAAAACTGTATGTCTTTTCCTGCTGTCTATCCAGTATGCCTCATTTTTTAACAGATACAGTGCCTGTTCCTGCATATGCATTCCTATTAACATTTTATTTCAAACTGATCATTTCCACTCCACATTGCTTTGTCTCCAACCAATTAGACCCAGAGTACAAGAGTTAACTAAACATACAAAATAAAAAGAAAGAAAGAAAGAAAAACTTACAGTAGAGAGGGGCCACAGTGGCCCAATGGTTAGCACATCCAGGGTTTTCGGGGGTCAAATTCCACCTCCAGCTCTGTGCTTTACATAGAGTTTAGGTTCCCTCCAGGTATTCCAGTTTCCTTGCTCAGTTCAAAGACATACATTGTAGGCTAATCGATATGGCTAAATTGGGCCTACAAGTGCATGTGTGAATGTGCCCTGCAATGGGTTGGCACCCCATCCAGGGTGTCCCCCACCTTGTGCACCAAGGCTGCCTGCGACAGGCTCCAGGCCCCCCCTCAATCCCAAATAGGATTATGGGGTTTGGGAAAATGAATGGATAAGCAGTACTGTGTTTGAAGTGATGGCAGCTTACCTATTCTCACATCAGTACATTATACTGTGAAATACAATTGGGAGTTGACAGTCTTTTTATTATAAATGCTTTTATTCTGGCGTATTATTCTGAAATGTTCAGCTTAGGATTGTTTTGATCTTTTATAGATATTTTTAGTATGCAAAAACAAAACAAAATTGCCAAACAAGACAAGAAATACATACATACAAAAATATATAGCTCAGCATTTACCCTTCATAACTTCCCCAGACAATGATGGTGGGCAGCCCCAGTAATCGTTTCTCCTCATGTCAATGAGCTCAAATAGTTACCCAGAGAGGATATGATAGCCTCCTAGCAACCATCAGCTAGGCACTGAGTGCTTTTTCATACTGCATCATTCCACCTCTATGCAGATTTTCTGAAGATAGGTGTCTTTGTTTGTGCAGCATGGCTCATTAATCATGTGGATGACTTTCTCCATCATGTTTTCACTTATCCGCTTCTGGCATCCTGATGTCTGCAAAGAAGAATCTTTAGCAAGTTCGTCCAGTCAGTCAGACATGACTGACACCACCAAACTGAAAAAGGCCTCTAATGTCAACAAGACAAATGCATCAAACCAACACCATCTCTCAACACGCATATATTAATAAAAGAATATGTTAGATTTTGCTCTTGGATAACAGTTCTGCAGACCTGACAGTTCTACAATATGGTATTCATTTTAAAGAAGCACATTTTCATTTGTTGGCACAAAAAATGTTTACATTGCCAACTGAAACTTCATTAAAAATAGGTTTTAACACCTACACTAACCATGGTGCTTATCTGATGTGTTGTAAAACATATAGCATGATTCAGCTGGGGAAGTTTTGCAACTGAGAACATTTAGGGAACTAAGCTGTGTTATGGAGTTCTATATTAGGAAACAAAAAACATGAAAATGGGGAGGGGGAGCATGTAAATCTTGGCAATCATTCATATACAGTGTGACTCAAATGGGATTTGGGTTGTAATTGCATGTTGCTTTTAAGGTCAGGCAGTTATACTATACGTAAGCAGTTGATTGATTTGTGTTTATGTGTAACTAATGTATGTGTGTTGCATTAACTTATTGGTATCAGGAAAAATTACTTGTGTTTTTAAAGGATTATTTTAAAAAAATGTTCAAAATACTGAGTTAATTTCTAATTCTTTTGAGCAGCAGTAAAGATAACTTCAGTGGAAATACATTGCAGACGTTGCCTCCAAACACTGCAACTGGCAAGTAAAAACATAAAGAATAACTAGGATGAGCCATTGCTTCAAGGTGTCCTCAACTGAAACCTACATCTGTCCTAAATATCTAACCCTCTCAGGTTTGAAAGGGTTCTTAACAAGGTGGAGAAAATGTGCAGGGTTGTTAAGCAAATTGAAGACACTGCAGTGCATTATAAGATCATACATTTACAGCAGCCTTCTAAAAATTAAATGATCCAACCTCCTCTACCTGCCAAGCCACTTAAAGCACTTTTCCTGAGTGCTGTCTTGGCCCTATAGCTGAGATCCTGATTTGAATCTGAGCTGTGTTTTTTATTGATTGTGACCAGGATTCTGGCAGTGGTGGAACAAACAGCATCATTCAATCCTTTCCAGGAGGTTTAACTCTTTAAGGCATGAATTCTTAATTTGTCTTTTATGCCATGAAAAATGGGTTTTCTGAAAGTCCTAATAAGAACAATTGCAATGGCAGCTTGCTTATGTTCTATTACATATCCTTAGATTCTATGTTCCATTTTCAACAATTCCCATGAAACTAATGCAGATCAATGAACCTATGTGTTTATAATGTCTAGCATGTCTCTTCATGTGTGATTCTGCGTGTGTCCTGTCATGGTTTAGGGTCTTGTAGCTGATGACATCCATGTGGTTCACACCTACAAACAAAGTAAATAACCTTCTATCTATTGGTTATTACTGTGTTTTGTCAGTCATTTCCCACTGCATGCAGTTTTTTGGCAGGAATTTTATAATTATGAAACCATACAGGAAGTAAGTATGGGGTACTTTTATAAGAATTCTATCCTGTCATAGTTACGCATCACATTTTAATTTTTTTTTGATAATTTTTCTCAACAAATTTTTACACATAATTCTCCACAAAAACCAAATTAATGATTAAATGTTAGGATGCTTTAAAAAAATCCACGTATTTCCGCATATATTCCAACATTTCGCTCCCATCCACGAAAAGAAATCAACAAAAATTTCACTTCTCTGCATTCCTCTTTCATTCTTCATTCATTTAACATTTTAGCAAGGGAGAGGAATCCTTATCTTTCAAAAGGAAACTGGATTAAAAACCAATACTTTATTCATTAAAGCACTGCGTAGCAAATTAATTGGCAACACAACACAAATAAAACCACAAAAACACAAGGTGCCACATTAAAAAAATAGTAAGCCCTTGAAGGCATTTTTCATGGGTTACAAATAATTGTTACATATCTAATGTATTTGTTCTTCAAAACATGTCAAATTGTGCCAAATTTTTATTATAATCAAAAAAAAAAAAATGTTTACAGAAGTTCTAAAACCAAATAATAGTATTTGGAGGAAACTTCTTTAGCTACAAATAGTGTAGGTCTGTTACCCTTGCACACTGGTTTAGGGTAGTTCATTTTCTCCATATCATTAAAGCTGCTTGTATGGTACTCGTGGACTGTAATTTTCAAATAGTGACACAAATTGTCATTCTGGTTTAACTCATCAATTTCACTTGGCCACTTAAGGGAATTAACTTTTTTATTCATGAGTCACTCTTGTGACTTTTTACTTCATGCATGGGATCAGTACCCTCCACCCTTCAGTTTTTTAACAGACCTTAATAAATTCTTTGTCGATATTTTTTCTGTATATTGCTCAATCTTTTAATTATAACAGGACCACAGATCTTGTTGGCTGAAGTGATCTTCACAGCTCTGTGATTTGTGGGCACCAATATTTTAGTTCTGTCTGACTGTAAAATTGTTAATGACATCTTAAATAGATACTCATGCTTTCAAGTGTATTTGAGGTGGTCATTTTTGAGGAACAGAGGAACTGTTCTTTCTGATTCAATGCCTGACCACTAAGTCCCAAACATACCATGTAATCAAATAAATGTAACCATGTATCTGTCAGACTGTCTCCTGTTGTTATCTGCTACCACAATAGAGGGGTTATAATCTTTTCCGTATTCAGTTGCTGACCATACTAGTTCTTAACACTTGTGCTCTTGCACCTTCAGTGTTGGGGGTTCGAATGCTGCCCCTGAGTTCTGTGTATGTGCAGTTTGTATTCTGCCCATGGGTCACTATTGATTTTCTTGAGATCCTTCCCAAGGCCCAAAATTTGTATTTCTAACATTGTTGTGGAAGTTGGACGGACGGATGGACAGACAGATGGATGGATGGATGGATGGATGGATGGATGGATGGATGGATGGATCTTGTTAGTTCCTTATTAAAAATTTCATTA
>JAACJT020022776.1:12073-31092 GCA_009936485.2 Gymnarchus niloticus | reverse complement strand
CCCCCCCACTGGCTCCCAAAACCAAGCCTGAGAAAGTAAAGAAGCACCGGCAAAGAGGTCTGTGGTTTTTCATCCTGTGGAAGGTTCCTTTTTAATTCACTCCATCGGAGGAGGGACACTTTCCTGAAACCACTCAAACATCTGCTGGGAAAAGACATCAGTCATGTATTTTGGTGCAGAGTGTAGGTGGAGACACTCAGCCAGGTTTGTGTGAGTCACCCAAATACATTGTTCTCTAGACACTCGCGAGGTTGACACATCATACGGATTCATTAAAAATTTGATCAGTGAAGTTTGAAGGAATCCCCCAGCTGTTTTCTGACTGGCTAGGACTTTAATGACACGTTTTGATTTGCAGAGATAACAGCTAATATGTGGAGAACAGTAGGTCAAATAGAAGAATATCTGTGTGTAATTCATTGAAGATTTTGTGCTTTCAATTTAAGTCCCCACACAACACCTTCCTACTCTGAGAATGATTATGGAAACTCAACAAAGGTCTTTTGAAGCCTTCAAAAACAAGTCGTTCTAAATGCTCTTCTGATGTCACCTGATCACGAAGAGCTCTCCTTGTCAGATTCTTCTTTTAGAAAGCAGGGTTTCCATGAGCTAATGAAACAGTTTTCATCTGACTATTATAAGTGTCAGCAGGAAACCAAGAATGGACGTGTGCTCTGTGTATTTTGAGGGATTTTGAGGGGAAAGTCTCTCTTGGCTTTGGTCTGCTGCTGTTGCTTTCTGAAGAACATCTTGAAGATACATGCACTAACCACACCCAGTGCCGAAGTCCATAAATAGTGAGGGGCTAGAAGATAGAAACCCTTATCGACCTGATTACTTCTCACATTGATGGGGCGTTCAGGTTTCAGTCTCTGCTCACATACGTGTGATGACGTTAATTCTGTCTCACGGCGTTTCTATCACAGCTTCCACTGAACTAAAAAAAAAGAGCCTGTCGGCATAAAATCTGATTTCAGGAAGAATTCCTCTTCAGGTTGCAGAATGACCTATCTAAGTTTATTTGATCCCAACTTGAAGCTGTGACACATCAACCTCAGTGGCAATTGCTGTTTGATCTTAGCGTGGATCTCATTCATGCTCATTTAAAAGAGTTTTGGTTATTTTCTTGGTCTAACTGTCCTTTTATTTAGCTGAAGAAGGTTTCATCCCAAAGATGTTGTATTTAATCCCAATTAAGCTCTTGGTCAAGGGTGCAACAGCATGATCCTTCTTAGAGCTATGAGTCTGTGTCTTAATCACTATGCCCCCTTGTGGGGGAGTCATTGTGATAACCAGTGTTCAGTTGTCCGTTTCTCAGGAAGATGATCCGGGTAATCCCATTGCAGTTTTTTACACAAAATCATCAGAATGGATTCAGTATTACACCAGCTGTCTGAAATCGATCTGCTGTCATGTTCTCATAATCACCTGTCACCAAAAACCCGTCTTCTGTTTGCCGCTATACTGACTCTTCGCACACTCCCAGTGTGCCAAAGTCTGGGAGTTGTGGTTAGCGTACACAGCCAGCATGTTTTTCCTCTGTAGCATTTCAACAACACGCGTGACTCTACATGTTGTCCTGGCAGACGTACATTAGAAGGTTGACAATGAATAATCTGGAAACATGAAGGAGAGAGAGGTGGTATCCAGTAGGCTTGTGATTTACTATTAAGAGCCTGGGGGATTCAGAGTTAAGTTGGTGGGCGGTGGATATGACTTGTTATTGTATTCCATTATACAAAACTTTTTTTGGATATTTGAAAATTCCTTAACTATCACAGGTCTGGTGTGATGATTAGCTCACCCCACCCGTACTTCACTCTCTTATAGGTAGGGTTGGAACTAAACACATGGTGCTGGAGTATGTTCAAGCTGGCCCAAATTGCACTGCTGTTTCATCAGGCAGAGCCGGGACTCTGGGCCAAACCATGATACAAAGGTGGGGGTGAATCTGTCGCCCCGGTCTTGTGTCACGTCCATGTTTGGCAGCTGTACAATCAGCCCTCCTTCTGTTTCTCATCCCGGTCAGTCAGTGTGGCAGCACAGGCTGATGAACCATTGAAATAAATCACACAGTCGCTTGGTAAAAGTGTGCTGCTACTTATGTGATTCTGAGGCCACATCCAGCGCAGAACTATTGGAAAATATTTGAAAAGCCCAGAAAGTGAGATGTGGTGAGGACTGCAGACTCAGTTAAGGGGTGATGGAGGCAAACCTAAATGTGTGAATGACTCGACGTCATGCCAGCTGGCTGTCCCTACGGTCACCTGCCCTTCAGACTACGTGCTGCGCCCTGACAAAATGGGACAGGCGATCACTTCCCCCCACCCTACTATTGACAGCCCTACGCTTCACACATCACGCCCCCATGGTCCCGGCAAGGGATGCCACTGATCCATGGGATGGCCGGATCCATGACAGCTGACTACAGAATGGGCTTGTGGGGGAGGGAGGAGGCGAGGGGATGGAGTGTCAGAGGGAGTAAGAGGGAGGGGGGAGACGTGGGAGGGGGTCAGCTACAAATAGCAGGAGTGCTGGACTGCAGCCCCTCAATCTATTTTCTCATCCAGCTGATCCAAGTGACCCACCAAGAATCACCATGAGCAAGTCCTTCTCCTCATCCTCCCAGACGTCCTCCTCCTACCGCCGGACCTTCGGCTCCGGGTTCGGCACTTTACCCAGCATGTCCCGCTCCCCCTTCTCGGGCCGGGGCACTTCGGGTTCCTCTCACGTCTCCTCTCGCGTCTATGAGGTGAGCAAGAGCTCCACGCTGCCCAGCTACTCCCGCGGGTCGTCAGGCCTGGGTGGCTCCTCCATGCGTGTCCACACCAGCCTGGTGGAGCCACTGGACTTCAGCCTGGCCGACGCCATGAACCAGGAGTTTTTGCACACGCGCACCAACGAGAAGGCCGAGCTGCAGCACCTGAATGACCGCTTTGCCAGCTACATCGAGAAGGTACGCTTCCTGGAGCAGCAGAACCAGGCCCTGGTGGTGGAGATCGAGCGGCTGCGCAGCCGCGAGCCCACACAGGTCGCGGAGATGTATGAGGAGGAGATGCGTGAGCTGCGGCGGCAGATCGAGGTCCTGACCAATCAGAGGTCACGAGTGGAAGTGGAGAGAGACAACCTGGCGGACGACCTGCAGAAACTCAAACTCAGGTGAGGCTTCAGCTTCAGTAACCTCAAGTAATGCTCCAAAAATTACAGCCTTTCACCAAAAAATTCTGACTCATGCATAATATTACCAGCAAAATGGTCAGTGCGCACGTAAACACAGTATTCAACACTCTGAGTTAGGATTACACACCTTTTAATTAACATTGTGAATGCTGATTATGATGTAGCTAAAAATGCCGTGCTTTTTAATTTTAACATTTTGCGTTTTTAGTGTAGTTATACGATATATTTAATAGACAGAGTAATATTTAGCCAACATGTACCCTCAAATGGACCAGTAGGAACACTGATTATGACTTTGAACAAACTGTAAAATGCCTCAGCTGCCTGTGTGTGAATAGTTTTGAAGTGGGACCACGTGGTGGTGACAATGACAATTTAATGTCATACCGTGCCACCTGTTCTCCACGTCATGCTCAACATCGTCGATCTAGCCTCCTCTTTCAATCCTCAGGAGACACCGAGAGCGGAGTTCCCCCTCAGATCTATCCCAAACCTCATGCTGGAGATCAGTGATGATCCTGAGCTGAGGATCCTGCCGAGTCACAGAATTGCTGTAGCCCCGGGCAGGCAATAAATGAACCGATTCAGAGAAGAGATTCGATTACCCGAAAGATTCAGAAAGTGAATACCGTGCTCTGGCTCTCGTCTCGTCACTGACGGTCAAAACTCCACCTCCAGATTCCTCCTCTCCCTCCCCAGTGCCAGGAATCTGGAGAACTCGCTGTATAAAATAGTTTTGCAGATTAGAGCGCTATTCATGTCCCGTCGCCTTGTACTCGTACCTGCTAACAGCACATCCGCAGCTTCCGAAAATAGACCTACGTGTGGATCTCGCTATGTGCGTGGGAGTCTTTCGGGTCTCGCATTTCCCGCCTCGCCAGTTATCAGGACCGTTATTAACGGCGCCAGATTAGTCACGAGTCGCTGGGCGCGTGTTCGCGGGCATTTTTGAGGAAGCGCGCTTAATGTTGTGTAGCCACTCGGCCTTTCGGAGACGGGCAACGGGCACGGCAGGATGTGGCAACGGGTGGACCCAAACACCTGTCGTGGGGGCAGGGTTCCTCGAAGGCTGGGGCGACTGCTGAGGCACCTGTTCTCGTAGCAGCTGTCCTCCAACAAACGTTCCCATTATAGACCTCCGCTGAAAGAAAGACGCGATCTGTAGTACGAATCCCATGATGCTTTGCTTCTGATCTGCTCGGGGTGATAATACACATGCTAATGCATCCTATCCTTTGACTAATGGACAGTCATGCATTCAGCATAAATGCTTTGCCAGGGCCTGCTGTCCATCCCAGGAAGCGTGGGGTTAAATACTGGGGACAGCCGGGACAGAACTCCGACACAAATACACTAGGGAAAATTTAGAGACACTCGTTTGTTAAACTGCACATCTACGAACAGCAGGGGGAGAAACCCCACACAGAGTCTAAAACCTTGAAGGTGTCAGGTTACAACACTGACCACTGAAGATGCCATGCTGTTAGACGGCTACTCAGCCTGCCGTTTAAAAACATGAGTAATCCTAATAGCTATTAGCTTCTCTAGGTTCTATGGCGCCAGCTTGTAAAAGACAAAAAAAAGAAGGAATTGCTACTCAGCGGCTCTGAGATGCGCCTTCGGGGACCTGGCCCCTTGCTGATGAATGATCTGCCAGGCTCAAGGTTTAGTGGTCCTTGAGTTACAGTGTCAACAGAATGTCTTGCTGGGAATTCAATAGCCGGGAATGCAACATCATAGCTGCATTCATGCTTAGGAAAGACCCGCCTGTTGAAACAGCTGGGTAATTAACACATGCTAATTACTAACCCCCAACTGTTTCATTATGTGTTTGCTACACTTATGGTTTATATCACAGGTCATTAAAACAGAGCTAAAATTATCTATCTATCTATCTATCTATCTATCTATCTATCTATCTATCTAGTGTATGTAGTGTAAAACACACTTAATACTTATATATGAATATGATTCTGTAAATACAAAAAAACTAAAAACTGGACCCAGTCTGGTTTAAGAAGAGACCATGAAACTCAGAACAAGGCAGAGTCGGCATTGCCAATGTCTGACACTTTGGAATAGAGCCATTTTCCGGTATATTCCACTGTTCCCCTGGGATTCGCTCCCTGGTTCTATTATTGTTTACAATAACATGTCCACATGTCAGAAACAAGTAAACAGGGAGATCAGGGTTTGACTGAATCCTGACTCGGGAAGGTGGTGCTTATCAGTCTTTTTTTAGACAATAAAATCAAACTGCCTGTCAGAAGGAAAGCAGGCCGTACATCGTGAGTGTGAGACAGACCTAGGAAAACATGAAGTGCTGATGCACCGTGTCCTATCACTCTCTTCTCCCTCCTTCTCTGTCTCTCTCTCTCCAGGCTACAGGAAGAAATTCAGCAGAAAGAGGAGGCAGAAAACAACCTGTCTGCCTTCAGAGCTGTGAGTCAAGCTTATTTTCTTCTTAGAACTCCGTCTAAGAGACCTGACAGCTGTGATGGAACCACTGGGGGTGGGAGTGGGGTTTGGGGCTCTCAGCCACACCACAATGCTCAGGGACCCCATTTCCCTCTCACTGCAGGATGTGGATGCTGCCACTCTCGCCAGGCTGGACCTGGAGAGGCGCATCGAGTCCCTGCAAGAGGAGATCGCCTTCCTCAAGAAGATCCACGAGGAGGTCTGTTGGTACCAGACCTTCTGTGTCTCCACCTGCCTGTTTCCTGGCCTGTCTGCTTCCAGGCTTTGCGACCTGACATGTACAGTACTGTGCAAAAGTTAGGTACAGTGATTTCGTGCAACATCATCTGATCATCTGTAATCATCTGCACCTGTTTCTTCACTGGTTCATGCCTTAAGTTAGACGGCTTTGTTATGCTTGAATGATTCATACGTGGGTCACTGTGTGGCTCAACAAACAGAAAACATTCCTCTGAAACTGGTCAGGTACAGATACCGGACTGAAAATGGGAGCCAAAAACTTTGAAAGTCCTTCAGGAAGCCTGGAGAACTATTCCTCAAGACTACAATAAAAAAATACAAGTCTGGCTCTTTGGAAGCAAAGTATGAAGAAATGAGGGGTGGCTCAAGACTTTTGCACAGTACTGTACATCGCAGCCAATGGACAGTGGACAGGAGACTGGCATAGACACGCACGCACACACAAACACCTCTGAGAGCGTGTGAGTGTAGGGCTCACACTTTACTGTCTAGTGATTCACAAGCTCACTATTCTGTGGGGATTTCAGTGTGTCAGTAGTATTATCCTTATAGGGGCAATTTTTCAAAATTTGTCCTTTGTAAGAAAGTAAACTGTGTACACACACACACATCAAAATAAGCCTCCAGTGTGCTCTTTTCCATTTCTGACCTTTGACGAGAGACTTGCTAAATGCACCTTATGTCAGCTGTGCTGCACGAGGGACTCAGAGGTGTAATGTTTCAGAACAGATGTAGACTCACTATATTTAAATGCTGAGACTGTAGCTGTGAGCCAGACCCCTTCAGTCATACTCTCGGCATGCCCCCCACCCCACTGATATCATTGGCAAACACTGTGCCATATGGGTGTGGGCCTCAAACTGCTGGACAATAAATCAGTGTGGCGCCACCTGCCGGAGGGAACGGCAGCGGAACATGAAACATCCGGTTTCTAAATATTGGTCAGTCTGTGATACATTCAGTTGGATGGTCTAATTAAGACCAGAGCTAGCATCGTGGTAAACACTGGCGATGAGAGAATTTTTGGGTTTGAATCCCACTAGGAGACAGAATGTCTGTGTGCCACTAATTACCGACTGGACTTACGCTCTTCCAGCGGGGTTATATACAGAGATGTGCTTGATGTTCATGACTGACGATCCTCAAGAGTGGGACACATTGACAGAATGACTACAATCTCACACCCTGCAGGAGATCCGTGAACTGCAGGCCCAGATGCAGGAGTCCCAGGTCCAGGTGCAGATGGACATGTCCAAGCCTGATCTGACAGCAGCGCTGAGGGACATCCGGGCACAGTACGAAGGCATCGCTGCCAAGAACATTGCTGAAGCTGAGGAGTGGTACAAGTCCAAGGTGTGTAGCAATCATGCTGTTTCCGCCGGCGCCTCTGGAGGTGATGAGGATAGCTAACGCGTGTCTCTGTGTCCCCGTTGCCAGGTGTCAGATCTGAACCAGGCTGTGAACAAGAACAATGAAGCCCTGAGGCAGGCCAAGCAGGAGACAATGCAGTTCCGCCACCAGATCCAGTCCTACGTGTGCGAGATCGACTCGCTGAAGGGCACAGTAAGTCACTCTCCTCCGCTCCGCCGTCACCCTCCCCACCGTTCTCCTCACCCCCACCCTGTGACCCCTGCCCTCTCCCATTTCTCCACAGAACGAGTCCCTGATGAGGCAGATGAAGGAGATGGAAGATCGCGTCGGCGTGGAGGCCAGCGGATACCAGGACACCATCGCCCGCCTGGAAGCTGAGATTGCCAACATGAAGGATGACATGGCCAGGCACCTGCGGGATTACCAGGACCTGCTCAACGTCAAGATGGCTCTGGATGTGGAGATCGCCACCTACAGGAAGCTGCTAGAAGGAGAAGAGAGCAGGTGCGGAGGGCTAGAAATGAACGGACAAACCCAGCCACAGCACATGCTGTCAGAGAACGACTTAGATGCTAACCACCAATTGATCTGTAATTATGATTCACAAATGTTTGTTTTCTTTTCTTCAGGATCACACTTCCAGTGCAGACATATTCCACCCTGAACATCCGAGGTGAGCATTAATGGACATCACTGACTGCTCATGTGTCCACTTTAAAAAAACAACCAAAAAAGACCCAATATAAGGCTCATTGAAATAACGCTGTCTAACATGATTGTTTCGTGGTAAGAGTGCAGGATTTCCCCAATAGTATAGATAAAACATATTATATGCTTAATATAAAATATATGTAAAAGTGTTTTTAGTTGAACATTCACAAAATGTTATTTTTTTTGCTGTGATGGCAATTGCTTTGCCACCAGGGGGAGATTTAAGAATAAAACATTTTTTAAGAATTTTAGCATCTGGAATTAAAGCATCGCAAACAGGTTTACTTCACATCTGGCTGATGTGGTGCCCTGTCCAAACAGAGACTAATCCGGAAGTCCATTCACGAGGCTCCGAGGTCCACTCCAAGAAAACGGTCCTGATCAAGACGATTGAGACCCGCGACGGAGAGGTACACACATACACACACACAGATATGCAAATTGCATTATTAACTTGTGGCCGATATCTGTAGTCAGTGGCAGGAATGATCTACTGATTCTCAGAGGGCAATCCAGGACAGACCTGCAGGGGTTTCTTTAATACCATCAGATTACACGACGTGTACCCAGAGCACTAATTAATATAGAATATCTTCTACCAGATAAGATGCTGATGGGAAGAAAATACCCTCCTAACACAGGCACTGGGTGAAAAACGGAGCTTGCATGGCTGGATAACCGAGCTAATGCCCTATCAACATGATCACATGAGACGTCTATCTGCTATTCACCCGTTTATTTCCATCTAGGCTAGTTTTAGATCGCAACACTTGGTATGCAGAATCTACTGACATCTTTCATTGCCACATGCTCTCGTATATCCGTCTGTTTTTGTTATTAGCAGTATTAATAACTTTTAGTAATTGGACTGTTGTTATCAATTACCAGGGTGGCCGAGTGGTTAAGGCGTTGGACTTAAGATCCAATAGACATGTGTCTGCGTGGGTTCAAACCCCACTCCTGGTAGATGTCCGTTGCTTTGACTTCTTGGGGGCTCAGTAGTTTGTTGTGTCACCCCCCCACCTCCAGTGGGGCTTTGAATCCCGCCTCTACTCTGTGGGTGTACAGTTTGCTCACCCCCTGCTTCGCAGGTCTCCAACTGCAGTCCAGAGACTTACAATTTGGGCTGATTGGCATCTCTAAATTGCAGACTGGGTGCGATTGCATGTGTTTATGTGACTGTGGTCTGCAATGGGTTGACCCCATGGTCAGGGTGTCCCCCACTTTGTGTCCTGCGTTGGGTTGACCCCATGGTCAGGGTGTCCCCTACCTTGTGTCCTGCGTTGGGTTGGCCCCATGTTCAGGGCCTTGTACCCTAAGCTGCCTGGGATAGGCTCCAGGGCCCCCACGACCCTGCATAGGATGAGTGTTTTGCAAAATGAATAAATATTAAAAAAATAATAATGACAGCCGCAGGAAAACCTTATCTGGCAGATGCTGGCATTTGCCTCGGTCACCCTTGCCAGTTGTATCTCAGTTGTATATTAACAACACTTTACCTTAGTTTCTGAGCAAATCTCAGTGTTTTATAAATATATACAATTCATTTCTATTACAATTCCGTGTCCTGTCTGCAATCCTGGGTTGACCCCCTCCTCCGTCCACCTTCAGGTCGTCAGCGAATCCACACAGCACCAGCAGGACATCATGTAAGTCCCAGAAGCATGAGACCGAAGACAGACAAGGAGCACAAAACAGAACGCTGATACACCAAGCCGGCCTTCGCTTTTTTTAATGGACAGACACACAGTTTTCAAAGCAGCGAGTTAAAAAACATCACCAGTGGGATTAGCACGTCGTGCGAGGGTCATGCGGGGGAGGAAATGTGAAAACGGAAGAAATTAAGGGGAACCTGAATTTGGGAAAATTTCAGGAAACATCTTAGAATGTCACAGCTGGTACTCTGCGGGAAATGGTGTTTGTCTTTCATTGTTTGTACATCATATCTTCAATAAACAATCTCTAATCATGTATGTTTATATTTATGCTCTCCTTTTACATGAAAGTATTCCGTTTAAAAAAAAACATGTTAAAACACAGGAACAGGCAACCAAATCCTTTTTCCTACCATTTCGAAATTTTCTTTCTCTCGTTCTCTCTCTTTCTCTCTCTTTCTCTCTCTCTCTCTCGCTGTCCCAGTCCAGCAGAATCTAGATCCAGGTTCTCATTCTGTGTCTTTTTACACCTTCAAGCCTGGAGGTCCTGACCTTTTTAATAACTCAGAATGCTCAGTGAAATTGTGAGGAAGCACCCTGGGACAGGCACCGTTAATGTGTGATTCTTTTCATATGGAGCCCTGTGACATTTTTGCCGTTTCCTGATGTCCGCATCCATGCCCTTTAACACGACACGGAGTTTGTCAGGGGGGGTGTCTGTGCCGGTGCTCTGTCACGTTACAAGATACACGGGAAAGGGGGGGTGGTCATGTGACCTTATGCCAGGGCAAGGACTGTACGTGTCTTGCGATTAGCAAGTAGGTCACGCTGAAGTCCTCGGGCACATACCCGGTGGGCGGTTAGGAAGAAATATGCAGATTTTTCGGTAGCATTTTCTGAATGTTTAATCAAGAGCTAATCAGGAACGTTTCAGTCATGGGTCCGCTTCCATGGAAACGCAAAGGCTTCTCTTCACACAAAATACCATCTTTCCGTTCTTGATTGAACGGCACAATTTTTATACGGCTCTGCCGGCGGAACCTCAGAGGACACGTGGACCCTCAGAGGGAGTTGGCTAATAGCTTTGGGGACCCAGAGTGACACGGGGAAGGTCAGGAGACAAAATCAGACGTATGAAAATTAAGAACCCGTTCAGTGAAAGAGCAAAAGTGAAAAGTCAAAACTATAATTACAATGCATTTCGGCCCACAAATCTAATGGAACCAGAGATACCAAATTGAGAATATTGACCCAGCTGAGAACTGGTCATTGATACTCTGATGAAATGAAGGATTACAAAACAGTCAAGTCGATTTATTAAAGGGTGAGGTCACATCTCAATTTCTGACAGCAGGGGTCTTTCTTAGCCAGTCTACATTTCATGTTGCCATAGTGATTGCTTGTACGTGTCCTGGTATCCGAGGGGCTGCCAGCACGCTGGAGTGCAGGAGCGTAAAGGAAGCTGTCGCTTTAAATCGTTATTGTTCTCTTTATTGCTCAATTTTCTTAGCTTTGATGACACTTTTCACAAGCGCAGACTGGATCATTTTGAGAAAGTAAATCAATCGGCAGAAAGGGAGTAATACATGGCAGGTGATTACAGATCAAGCAGAGCAGGCCGGTTATTTTAAAAGGTGACTTTTCACTGGTGTAAGTCAAAATAATGAGACAGGATAGAGGGCCACAGCGTTAAATGATCCAGTAACCTTTATAAGCTGAAAATCAGCTATCAGAAAGTGCTGTATCTTGGTTTGATTTCTTGTTCTGTAAAAGGATGTTTCAAACTAGTCATTTCAGCGATGGATCTGGAGATCCAAGCGAGGTTCCACTTGGTTAAATACCTCTGTTTTAACTTCTAAAGGTTGCTATTTTCATCATTTGACCCTCAACCATCCCCCCATCCCACCATCATCATGCCAACACTGTTTAGTCCCAAGTTGATCCCTTAAGTGGTAAACCGAATGTCATAGCTTCAAACCGCACTTCAACACAACAATGAAGTTACTTCCTGTGATGTTACTTTTGTACACAGTCTTGTCCTTACAATGCGTGAGTCCAGTGTCAAAGTGGGCGTCGGTCATGGAGGTAAACCACGCCGAGCATTCAAGTCCAAGGATTTTACAGGATGACACAAGTTACAGATGACAGCAGTAAAACATTTCCAAAAAATCACAGCATCTCCTTGTCTATAATGTATTTATTGAAAAGATGATGTGGTACATTTTGAACATGTCGTTTAAGCGTGGCTGTCATGGGTCTGACGAACAGTAACAGAATAAGTCAGACATTTACACAGGCATCTGACCACCTCCTGCAGTGGACATCAGCCTAACCTGCCTTCAAATGTGTGTGTTTATTTACAGATCCACAAGCCCTTGTGTACAAATACACAGATTCATTAATGCAGAGATACACACACACACACACACACATATATGTTGCAACAGAAACCAAAGTATTTCAGAGCACAGAACTAAAGATGGTTTTGAATCATATTGTTATGATATCCCGGTCCATACAAAGACATGCTGCTGTAATAATAATAATAATAATAATAATAATAATAATAATAATAATAACAACACTGTTAAACAAGGTGTCCAGAAGGATGTAGGGTTTGATCCTCATGTTTAACATGGTTAAAAAACTACTAAACCTCAATTGGAAATTTGATGTATAAAGAACTGCATGTTGGCCCTTGGTTAAGGTTTCTCAAAAAGAAAAAACAATAATAATAAAATCAGCTCAATGATAAACCAGATCTTCTGGACCAGGTGTACAATCCCCATCTGCCAGCTCAAGCTGCGGCTTAACAAAAAGCTGAGTTCAGTCCCCTGATGTGGCAGGTGAACCCAGCAGGAGGTCTCTACTTCAAAGAGACATTAAACCCCACCCATTTTGGAGCAGAAACCCCACAAACATTAAAAACAGGGGATGAGGTGGTTCAAGCCTGAAAAGTGGGCCCTCACTGTACTTTATACTAATCCCAGACAGGGGGACCTCGCTATACTTGATCCTAATCCCAGACAGGAGGACCTTGCTATACTTTATTTTAA
Source organism: Gymnarchus niloticus (assembly GCA_009936485.2). Classification (NCBI taxonomy): domain Eukaryota; kingdom Metazoa; phylum Chordata; class Actinopteri; order Osteoglossiformes; family Gymnarchidae; genus Gymnarchus; species Gymnarchus niloticus. Next base: position 18,401 of record JAACJT020022776.1, on the reverse strand, counting down.
TCTCAGACAGGGGGTCCTCACTATACTTTATTCTAATCTCAGACAGGGGGCCCTCACTATACTTTATCCTAATCCCAGACAGGGGGCCCTCACTATACTTTATTTTAATCCCAGACAGGGGGCCCTCGCTATACTTGATCCTAATCCCAGACAGGAGGACTTTGCTATACTTTATTTTAATCCCAGACAGGGGGCCCTCGCTATACTTGATCCTAATCCCAGACAGGAGGACTTTGCTATACTTTATTTTAATCTCAGACAGGGGGACTTCGCTATATTTTATTTTAATCTCAGACAGGGGACCCTCGCTGTAATTTATCCTAATCCCAGACAGGGGGACCTTGCTATACTTTATTTTAATCTCAGACAGGGGACCCTCGCTGTAATTTATCCTAATCCCAGACAGGGGGACCTCGCTATACTTTATTTTAATCTCAGACAGGGGGCCCTCGCTATATTTTGTCCTAATCCCAGACAGGTGACCCCTCGCTGTAATTTATCCTAATCCCAGACAGGGGACCCCCACTGTAATTTATCCTAATCCCTTCTTACAACGTCACATAATTATTCCGGTAGAGATATAAAAAATTAATTTAGTAGTAGTATGGAGGAATACAACCACTTGTAAATCGTTGCTGACAGACAAATCGGTAAATAAGTTAGTGACTGCAATCAAAGCAGAATAGTGTTATTGGAATATGATACGGTGTTTATGTGTAACTGAAGTCTGCTTTACAAAATATACAGAGGGTGAGAGTCCAACTGAATGCCACCTTAAAATGGAACAGCAGTCAGGCCAGCTTTGAGTCATACAAAAGAGGAGACTGCTTCTCTACACACATGCAATAAGGTCTGCTAAGGCAGGAACCAGAAAGGTGACTTCATGCTTCTCTCAGGTCTGTCGAGGGGGTAGACTTCGTGCGGCCCCGCACATTTTAAGGAAGGTGGAGTCACACTGGAGGAGCTCCTTCCCTCCCCCGGGACATGGCCCCTCCCACAGTTTCATTGTTGTACCCCAAATACACTGCATGCTGGCACTGAGGGAATTGGATGCCACATTCTCATCCTCCGCCGTCCCACCCCCCGCGAGATCCTTCAATCCGTGGGGAAATTCCTGAGACAAACTGCAGCTGGTGTCAGGCACTCAGCAGAGAGATTCCCAAAATAACCCCCTTCTCTAGAGATTCCCAAAAATAACCCTTTTCTGGTGAGATTCCCAAAATAATCATCTTTTGGTATGATTCCAAAAATGATCAACTTTCCCTATCACCTTAGTCCGGGAACGTTGACCTGGGACGCATTTTAAAGTTCCATTTAAGGACGTGCCTCGAGTCTTTTTGCCATATCACGGGGAGGGGGCTTTTATTCACATGACTCCCCTGAGCGTGGTCCCCAGTCACCTGTCCGTGGCTGGAGACCGGAACCCGTGATTGCAGAGCTGCAGCTTCACGCACCAGCACATGCCAAGCACCTCCCCTGAACGGATAAACCCGTGAGCACAGAAAAATGCTAAAACGTCAAGAGTGTTGTGTCCCTGGTGGGGGCAGATCCTGAGAAAACAACCACAGGGCTATTCGGTCACCTGTTCGTACCTCAGTGAGCACCCGTGTGATTCACTCCTGCCCGGCACCAGCAAAGCTGCATTTTGACCAACAGCTGAGGGTCACGTTCAGGGTTACGAGTTGGTCTTCCCCGGTTTATATCACCTGGTGGTTACGAGAGGTAGAGTCCCCTTTAAGTGATACATACAGAGACCATTTTGTTTCCATGGTGATTGCCAAATGCTGAATGGCTGCAGACCAGGTCATGCCTCAAACCCTGAACCATTTTGGTCTAATTAAGCAGGCAGCCAAACTGTGTCCATAAGAATAAGGATAACTGGGCCAGCAAATTACTAAAATGTGATGTAATAAAATGTAAACAGCCAACACAAATCCCCTTCTTATCAGGAACTTAACACAGGCCTACGTCGGCCAATCAAAGTGAAAGATGGTGTGTTGGCCAATCAGGATGGAGGATGCTGTACACCAGAGATGCTGTGGCACTGATATACCAGGTAACAGGGTACTCTGGAGTAGGCTTCTCTTCAGCCATCGTTGGGAAAGTGATACCCATGAGATGAGACCAGCCCGGGCCAGCAGGTGGCAGTGTTACGCCCTCAAAGCAGGCCCCGCTGCGGCAGTCAGTGGTACAGTGGAGCCACAGTCGTAGTCTATGTCCACGCTGGTGTGGGCCCCTCCAATCAGTCTGCCCTGGGGGTACTCCTGGATGTCCACCTGTCTGTCCCGAAAACTCTGGATGTAGCTCTGAGAGAGGGTATAGGGTGGCAGGATGGATAGGGGTGTAGGTGAGGGAGGGAACGAGAGAGAGAGAGAGGGAGAGGGAGGGAGAGAGAGAGAGAGGGAGTGTAGAAGACAGACATAGAGAAAGGATGAGAAAGCGATACAGGGACAGAGGGGGAGAGAAAGAAAGAGAGTGAAAGAGAGATTGAGAGAGACAGTGAAAACAATAAGGAGAGAGATTGAGAAGCACAAATGGTGAGAGAGGAGGAGGAAGAGGGAGAAGGAGAAGGTGACACAGGGAGAGAGAGGATTAGTGTCAGTGACAGAGGGAAACAGGGAGACAGACAAAAAGGGAGAGAGATTGAAGAAGAGAGAGGGAAAATATGAGGGAGTGGAAGAGAGAGAAAGCCTTTACTTATCATTTCAGCACAATATATAAAATGAAGAAGTTTATACGAATACATACATCGAGTGGTCAGTAACACAGACTGCCTGCTTCTCTAAAGAAAGAATGGCTGAACACGTACAACAGCTGACGGGGACAAAAAACCACCTTGTTGATGAGAGGTCAGAGGGGAACGGGTAGGAAGGCCACACGTGCTGAACAAAGAGCTCGGCACAGCAATCAGATGAGCAGGACGGCTCGTCCGAACCCAGACCTCAGCTGCACTGGCAGCAGTTCTGAAGGCTAAAGCGGCTGCCAGCAGGAACTAGTTAGATGGAGCCAGCAAACCGGCCACTGGGTGAAAGTGCTCATCATGCAAAAACAACCAGCAATAGTTCAGCAGATTTGTTTAAACAAAACTCTGTGGACACGGAGGCAGCCTGACCGGGGAGAGGACGTCCCCGTCAAAGCGGCGGATGGGGTTGGGTTTCCTGCGGTAAGGAGGCTCGGGGTACAGAGGCTTGGCCGGGTGGCTGTGGTGGGGGTGCGGCTGCTGTTTCTTCTTCTTCCTTTTCCTGTTCTCCCTCCGCTCCTCCTTCTGACGGATGCGCATCAGCTGGATCCTCCGCTGTTGCCGACTGATAATCACTGGAAGGGCAGGGGTTAACAGCGTTAACCCTCGAGTGGTCAAAGATCCCTGACTGTTAACAGATGAAACTCAAACATGGTCGAGAATTCTCAGGGAACAAAATATCCTCATAAAGCTGTAGAATACGGCGTTTGTCTCACGGGCTGTCGTGACACACACTTTAAATCACGGACATGTGTCTACAGGCAGGCATGCGCACACGCTGGCACACAGGCATGCAGCAAACACGTTGAGACACATATCTCCCCCCTCACATGACCCCACACCCTTCAATGCAGCATCAGCTTAGTGTGTTTGCTTCTTTCTCTCACCTGAACACGCTAGTCCCACGTGACAGCCCGGGCCGGTGTCACGTCACAGTGTCTGCAGCTTAATGCGCCCCTGACTGCAAGCCGGCTACTACACCCTTGCAAACTGCCCCATGTGCGTCTATTGACGGTACCACGGTTCCCCCACTCCTGACCCCAGGAACAAGCCCTGCCCAAAATCCCTCCCCCTTCGCCCGACTCACCCTCAGTGTGGGAGTACCCCTCAGCCGTGACCCTCCACTGGACCAGCACCCCCAACACGGTGAGGACGGGCCACACTCCCAGCACCGCCCAGGTGTACCAGCACACGGGCTGCGGCGGTGCCACCTTGACACGCTCGTAGACGTGCCGCACTAGGGCGAAGAGTTCAGCGAAGTAGTCGACAGTGACGGTGATGACGGCGGCCCCGAACACTGCCGTGGACAGGGTGGTGAAGCAGCGCTGCCACTGCAAGGCCAGCACGGCGAAGAGCATGCCGGAGCCCAGGAGCATGCCCAGGGGTACCCACACCGTGCGTGGGTGGTAGAACTCCTCCATGGCCAGCAGCGCTGCCAGTGCCACCAACAGACCCAGCAGTAGGCCCACCATGAAGAGCCCCACACTTCGCACCAGCATAGTGACCAGGCCGCAGAGCACGCCAATGCCCAGGCCGATGCCCGCGCTGGCCTCCGCGCTCAGCTGCGTGTCTAGGACGCGCTCCTTGTAGCAGAGCATGAAGATGACGACGGAGCCGAACATGAGGCCTGTCAGGAACATGACGGCCTTGAAGCAGCGGTACCCTGTGGGGGTGGAGGAGAAGGAAGGGAGATCCCAGTGGGAGGAGGATTGTGAGGGGTGGGGTGGAGGAGAGGATGGAGGGGATGGATGAGAAGGGGAAGACATGGGGGGTGGAGGAGGAGAGAACGGATGATGGAGGATGGAGGAGTGTCAGAGGTGTCTCAAACTCAGAGCTGGAGACAGGTATGAAATTCAGTGAGGACCTTCTCCATTGCAACACAACACTAAATCTCGTAGTCAGTGTAGCTTCTCATTATTGTAGTGGGAACATCATTTCTGCCTTTGGAAAGCTGACTGTTAAAGCCTGTTTTCAGATTTATAGTTGACATAATGTTAATGTGCAGCGAGAGAGCGACAGAAGGTCATGTAAGGTGCATGGTAGCCACCATAAGCTGGTTATCAATGCTGAGCAGGGTAAAAGGCCCTTAGTCACGGTAAAGTCCTCGTTACCTGAAGGTTAAGTACATCGAAGTACTCGTTTCCTTGCAAGTCCAGCAACTGCCTAAATAACCTGGGGTCCGTTCCAGAAAGCAGGATTCCCACTTAGCTGGATTTGTTAACTTGAAATTCGGAGAACTGGCAAATCCTGAAGTGGGGGCTTTCAGTTTTCTCCAATCAGAATTCAGTTTTGAATATAGGATTTGTGAAACCAGCTTTCTGGAATGGAACCCAGGTCTAAAAATGTGTGCACAGGAAGTTAAATATTCCCATATGAACTGTGAAGGTCTAATGTTGGATAAGTATCAGGACGGCCCTTCTAATTAGTGGATTAAGCCACACTGATTGGTGATACGGGTGTTTGATTAAGCACACACCCACGCAATCTCCGGCAGCAAACAATGAAAGCTGAATGAGTCATACTGAAGAGGTCAACGTGGCACCATCACAGGAGACCATCTTTACAAGTCGGGTCATCACATTTCTGCCCTGGTCAACACTAGGTCAAGTGCTGGTGAGGCAGAAGCTTCCTGGCATGGAGACGTTACTATAGCAGAAGTCGGACAATCGGTTGTTATGGGATGTTGGGTAGGCAGCCATCTGGAAACCTTTAGCCGTATAGTAGACACCCCAAAGTCACCTGATCAGTTGCTAAGTAACGACGGGTCACATCACAGTGTACGGCCAAAATGAGCAGCCTTCAGTTGAGAGGTCAGCCCTTAGACACTGCGGTGGCAGGTGACTTCCACGGCGACCGCCAAATCACCCGGCTGACAAACGCATAAGGTTAATGACGCCCAGTTGGCCCTAATGACCCTGACTGACCGTGCACTGCGTAAACAGAGCCAGCCGGGCACTGCAGCCACTTGGATACTTTACCAAAAAAGCAGTAGATGATGCCAAAGAGGCAGCACATGGAGCAGACGATTGACGGCACGATGTCATAGCGGCGCTCCACTGCGTCATCGCAGCTGTAGATGCGCTCGGGGATCTCATCCCGTGAGGGAGGGGCCAGCTTGAAGGCGAGTGTTATTGGAGACGCCATCACGGTGGTGAGAGGTGGGGGCCAAGTTAAGAAGCCGCATTCACCAGCTCAGCAACCAGCTGAGGAAGACCCATCCAGGAAGGTGGACCTAAAAAAAAAAAAACAAGCTTAATGAGTAAGCAATATATGGAAGAGGTTATTTACATAAACACACTTCATTTTTTGGTGTCTTTGATGAACTTGTCTAGATTTCGTAAATCATTCAAAATTTATTAGAATTCCATATTACAATGTCTATGATCTCTGTCAGTACATCTAAGTTTCATCTTCACCTTGGTATGTCTGTCACTGTTCCTTTTGTGTTCTGTATGTCTGTCAGTGTGGAGTGTCTTGTGCTTTGTTGCTGTGTTGTGTTTCTGCCCTGTGTGCCATGTCAGTTGCTGTGTTGTGTTTCTGCCCTGTGTGCCATGTCAGTTGCTGTGTTGTGTTTCTGCCCTGTGCGCC
>JAACJT020022776.1:0-11973 GCA_009936485.2 Gymnarchus niloticus | reverse complement strand
TTTCTGCCCTGTGCGCCATGTCAGTTGCTGTGTTGTGTTTCTGCCCTGTGTGCCATGTCAGTTGCTGTGTTGTGTTTTTGCCCTGTGTGCTAAATCAGCTTCCACATTTTACTACATTACATCACCATCTGCCACACCTCACCCTATTCTCACTTTTACAGTCTTCACCATTCGTACAGCTGAAAACAGCTCAACACTTGGCTTAAACCTCACTTGCCTAACTGGGCTTTAAACCTGTGACCTTCTGGCCAGAAACTCACTGCTGTAAGCATTTTATCAACTTCCCCCCAGCGAGGCCTCACTGTCATTCCATTTGCAGAAAAGAAAGAGCAAGAAAGAGCAAGAAAGAGACAGCAATACAGCAGACTGGCATCGCCACCCACTGAGAATGAGAAGAACTCGCCAGAGGGTGGTGAGGTCGCTGTACGCAGTGAGAGTTGCACTGTTTCTCCTACAGGCCTGTGCTGGTGGGTAGCCAGGGCACCCGCCCATGCGGATGTACAGTACACATAATTCCATATTCCATATTCACTATTGGCCTGAATCAGAGTCCGTCTCAAATGGTACAGAGCAGTTTGTTTACATGCAGCTGAATTTCGAACACAATTTCACCCGGCTGTTCAACATGACACCTGGGAACGACATTACAGAACCATGTTTTTTCAAGATAAAGCCACAAATGAGCAGTGTGGCAGCGAATGCCCAGGTTCGGTCAGGAAAGGTTGAAAACAAGCATGGCCATCTGGAGAGACGATCGCACCCTTGGGCTTGGAGCTCTGAGCTCTTCTCGCTTTCCCGCTCCACTGGTCACCCTTCTCCTTTCATGTCACTCCATCCCCATCTTCCTGTCTCCCTCCTCCTTCCCCCCGTTCTCTGCCCTGCTGTAACCCAACCTCACGCCCCCACAGCCCCTCCCCTCTCTGTCCAAGGTAACCCCATAGCTGGGAGTCCGTCTCCGCGGGCCAGAGCTGCGTCATTACTGCAGAGCCACTTACACATATCGAGCATTTATAGACCAGACAACCACAGACACACAGATACCCAAACCCACCTTCTAGGTCTAACTGAGCCATTGACCTATCTGCTGATCAAAACTGGAGGATAAATGTGCCCCGACACACACACACACACACACACACACACACACACACACACACACACACACACACACACACACACACACACACACAAGTCTGTATTTATAACCATGTGGGGTCCTTTCACTTCCATTTATTTCTATGAGCCTAACCCTATCCCTAACTATGACATCCCTAACCCTTACCCAGCCCTAACCTTAACCATAAGTAATCCAGCAAAATACACGACTGTTGGCTCATTTGGTTTTTTATTGCATTCACAGATTTTTATAAAATTAAATTTTCCCTTGTTGGGACACGTCAGATACCCTCCAAGATAAAAATGTCAGGTTTTTATTACTCCCTGGAGACATTTTGACCCCACAATGTAATATAAATCTGGTACAGACACACACAGACAAACATACACACAAACACTAATTTGTTACACCAGAGCCGTGGCTTTGGCTTGTGGTCACGTGACACAGCAACAGTTTTGGTTCTGCTGCTGAGACGGATCAAGGCATCCCCTCTAAGTACAGCTGTTGACTTGGCAGCCTTACAGAGGACAAGGCACTGGTTGTCTCACCATTTAGCGTTACAACAGATGCACTGCATGACGAAATGCGACGCAGGACAAATACCAGCGGCACGCCACCCAGAGCCGGACACTGAAAATGTTCAAGGGAAGACAGTCAAATACTGCCAGAGCAGCCTTTGGGGTTTCACACGAGAGGCTCCAGGGGCACCACACTTCAGAGGCGACCTGGGTCCCCGTTCATGATCCAAGACAAATTCGCACGCGGAGAAGTCGGCTGTCCTTTAGGGTGGATCAGATGATGCACTGCAACCAAATGCCGACAGACCCTGAGCGAAATGGCTCGACTGTTACATGTGCCTTAATCAAAGTTCCTCTCACTAACAACCAAAGAGGATATCATGTTTTAGATATAATTCATCGTTTTTATATTTCACACCGAATGATAACCACCGCTGCTCATTAATCCATGTTGGAAGACGTATGACTGCTTTTTGGACTTACGCCATACTGCCGTCCAGTCAGTGTGCTGTAAATGTGTCACTCCGGGTCACGACGACTCGACCTCTGAGAAACCACCGCCCAGAACCGTAACCCCTCTAAGTGGGCATCCAAGCTGATGACTAAACCTTACACAGTCAAAAGAAAGAGACAAAAATGTCTGTCATCGTTTCTGCAGCATTCACTGTCTCTGCTATTCTTATTGTCATATAAATATTTTTGTAAATGAATGAGATACAGTGTGACCTGAAGCTAATATGGAATCAAATCAGGTATCATATTCATCTTTTGTGCAAAAACAAGGAATAAATAACAGTGGAAAGACTTGTTATGCTACTATTCCAGCCCCCCACTCCATGAGCATCGTCATAACAACTAAAGCACGATGGATTCTGGGTAGCTCCAAGTTATATGGGAGGTGGCCAATCAAAGAGCAGCCTGACACCCCTAGCAACAAGCTGAGAGCCAATCAGTGTCTCACGCAGGTCTTCTTGTTCCCTATCTCTCCATTGCAGCTGGCTTGACTTCCCCTTTAGAAAGAAAAAAAAAAAATTAAATGAAATGCAAAAAAATAAATCACAGAACAGAAATTCTCCCCGGAGGACAAAAATCCTGACCGACAGCTAGCCTTTAAAGAGAGAGACTGCAGCAGGTCTGGCCATGAACGGCAAACCACACAAAAAAAAAAAAAAAAAAAAAAAAGTGACACTATGAGCACCAACGTGTTCACACGCGCCGCGTGTGTGTGTGCGTGTGTCCGCTTGAGTGTGATTGGACAGCTGGGCAAACACAAAGCTAACAAATCAGCTGTCACGCCGGTGACACTGAGAGTGAGTGAGTTAGTGAATGGTGGGCAGAAGGGAAAAGGATGGAGGGGGAGGGAGGAGGTAGAGAGGGGAACGCTCCATCTTCGCTTCTGTCTGGTCTGAGTGTGGGCTGATCGATCTCAAAGACTGTATCACCACGAGGAGCTTCCTAAGCCCACCGAGAGTCAAAATTCTCATACATCACAGGCGAGACTTGCCTGAAAAACTAATCCCCACTTCCTGCACCTACACATGCCCCATGCTGCCGCCTCAGCATCTCGCCACGGACACCTGCACAAATTTTCCTGAATCACAGCCTCCTCGGCTTACAGCTACCCCCTTTGCCATGGAAACGTGACTGGAACGCTGCCCCCTGCTGTGAGAGAGCGAGAGAGCAGCAGTTATTGAGGGGGAACCACTTCCATGAATATTTTAGTGACACTAGTGGGAGGTCAGACCACGGAGAAGGGATCTTTTATTTCAGTGGATAATCATGTGACATGAGCTCTTATGCTGCTTACAACATTTTGGTTTTAACTGCTTAGGCAGTGAGATTTAGACCTATAACCTTCTGGTTTCAGGTTTGATTCCTTATGCTCTCGGTGACCCAGAGGGACTCCAGCCGGCCCCTCACAGATTTCTGCAGCTCAGCAGTATTCAGCGGCTGATATTTTAAGGCATATGCACACACACGCATAACGACTTGAAGAGGCAGATGGCCTGGAGGTCAGAGGTCAGTGGAGGTGGCCTCCATTTGCTGGCCAATGGCCAAACCGTGCAAGACGGAGGTCTGTTCAGCCGTGCCCCTATACCCCCCCCCCCCACACCCCCACAACCCACATAAAGGTACTGAAATGAACCCGGACCAGAACAGTGTTTAAAAAAAATAAATTGTACATGTAGATTTGTGATACATTCCTGCTTTAATATCGAGAAATAACAATGGATGACTCTGTTAGCTGAATGTGCAGATCAACGTGCAAGACACAAGGCAATGACGTTCCCGCACGGGAAACATGCATTTTATCCTTCCTCCTCTTCCTCCACCAGCAGTGTATCGTGTTAAACGGCTCTCCGCGAGTTTCAGAACCAGCATATTTGTCACAGATGCACGGGGCTTCAAAATATGGGAAACACGTACAGAGAAGGGTGACAGGGAAATCTCTCCATTTAGCCACACTGCTGGACAGCATCGCCATCCCATAACTGAGCTGCATCCACAGGATCACAAACACAGATTGACAGCAGAAAAATAAGCAGACTACAGTGGATTGCAGGTTTGCTGTCAGTCTGGAGACGGCATGGCTTAAACCAGCAAGGGGGGAGACGCGGTCAGCCCAGTTAATCTTGTTGTGTGGTTCTGGTTTAAAATGGCATGGGGGGGCGGAGTCGTGCTTAGAATGTTACCGCGGCGCCCTGTGGATCTCAGAAGCTGGGAGAAGCGGCCGTCTGGTTCCTGTGACATCATCGTGGTGGTGGGGGGGGGGGGTGGGGGGTTCGGCACTCCTCAATCTGCCTCCGCAAGCAGGGCACAAAAAAAAAAACTATGCCGTCAGATCCCAGGAGTGCCAAGTGAGTCACAGGCATGGTGCATTTTAATGGCCCGCAAAGCTCGTTATCTGCCCGTGTTTAGACAGCCTCTGGAAATTCAGCACATGAAGAAGAAAACAGAAATGACTGCAAAACAGATCATAAAAAACATTAGAAGATCACCTGGACAGGCAGAAGTGCATGTAGAATAAAGACATAATCAGATATTTCAGTTACAGTTACTACGGTATGTCTGTTAGAAGGGGCCGTGAGCATGACTGCAGAACATGCTGAGCTGTATAACCACTGCTACCCGTGGCCTGATTACAGAAAGCTCTTCAGGGCGGGAGAGGGGGGTCTGACGTTTTTCCATCCGTCACCGAGGCCCACGTCTAGCAGGATGAGCCGCACCGGAAAGCCACCCCGCCATCGTGACCGGCGTGACAAACGCAGAACATGCAGAGTCATACAACACCCCCCACCCCCACCCCGCCTAACAATCTGTCACATCCTCCCCCGTCCAGAAGGACAGTCTGTTCGGGACACGCCAACGCTCCCTGAATGAGCAAGCCGGGGGAGGGGGCAGGCCACGATGGGACAGTGCCGCCCACCGTTTGGCCTGGAGCTCGGTCACGCCTCACTCCAGGTCCAGTCACGCCGTGTCACCTGGGAGTGTGATGAAAGAACCATCGATGTGACCGTGTGGTCGATGGATGCTGCCCCCTACAGGATCACATGGGTTCTGAGCGAGCTGAGTCAAGCACAGCTGTCCAACCGGGACACTCAGACATCAACGGGTCATTGAGAACATTTTGGGCATATTACAAGAAGGCCTGGATCAATGGAAAAGTCATAATGGTTAGAAATTGTAATAAAATTATGCTACTATTAAATACATTATTAATTCCACTGTGCTGGCCATGGATGAACAAAGGTGGGTGGAAGATTGCGATTTAAAGCCAAAGGTTGCGAAGTCTGATTAAGGTTAAAAAAAAGAAAGTCATATTATTTTTCAAAGTATAAATCTATCCATCCATCCATCCATGTATATGAGTCACAGGGTGAAGTATAATTAAAAAATTGTCAATGAAAAGCTCCGCCCCCTCGTGCCACACCCACACCATCCCATTCACAAGCACTCGTGTGGCAGGACCGCCGCAGAAACACGATTTACCAACGCTCTGATCGACAGAAGCATTGGCAGGAATTCGCCGCTCGACGTGAGCTGGGGTGCCGGGAATTCGTGACCAGCCAATAAAAACACAGCCGGCCCAGACGGATGGCATGCCGTAAAAAGCGCACGCTGGGGGCACTAGTCCGAACAGACTCACCCGAGAAGCAAGACCACATGGCTTTTGCTTCTGTTATCGTCGACACCTCCGGCAGCACAAACACCCGATCGATGGAAATGCAGGATAGACGGAAATAAGCGCCGACTCAGGTAAAGCACAGGACAGCCTGTAAACACCACGGCATTCAAAGTAGGATAAAAACGAACCAGCGGGACTCAGAAAGCTCAGACACTTTGATGCTTCTTGTCTCTCAGAGCTCTTTCCCCCTGTCGCTGACAAAGTTGGCCATTCTTCGCTGGTTCCTCGTCATAAGCCAAAGGAAAACCCAACTCCCACCAGCCCAGGAACTGAAGTGAGCCAGTCCCCCATGACTTAGGGTTGGGATACCAGCAGGGAACATACAGAAGTGTGGTCTGGGTAGGAGGTGCATCCATGTCTGAACCCCAGATATTTTATGGGTCAGCCCGACCGTCAGCCTGGTAACAGCGGACGCATCCGTCCAGGATGGCAGTGGGGAAACCGGGGATCGCGAGCATCGACCGGGAGCGACAGACAGCACATTCACACCCTCGCTAGACGCCCTGGTGTTTCCCTGGCATGGGGGGGGCAAACATATCTGGGATGGCATGAGTGGACATTTGGTGACCTTCTGTCAATTCTGGATCAGATGCCAGAGCGAGGGGGGGGGGGGGCAATGTTGATTTTAACAAAGCCCGACAGACAGTGGGATGAGACGGATGACTTCCGGGTTTTCCAGGACAACAGCTCGCACCCTTTGACGCTTTGACGATGGGCGTGTCCTTGATTGGTGCTCATTACATGCACCAATGAGTAGAGCCAATGGATGAGTCCAGAGAAGGAAAGGCTACTGAGATTACAGATGTCCCTCAGTTAACGAACAGATCGTTAAGACTGCTTGGAACACTTCTGCTTTCGCTGAACGCTGCCTACTAATCACATGAAATTACTCATTTAAGGCCAGAAAGCTGCATGAAAATGAACGTCTTAGTCTTGTCCGAGAATGGAGACGTCTAGCTGGTGCAAACCACATAGAGACACAACGGTGTCTAGTGGGAGAACCTGTCCTGTACACGTGCAGTTTGCCAATTTAAAACCTCAGTCCTTGTTGGGCTCCGCTGATCAATCAATCAATCAATCAGCTTTTCACTTTATTTCATTTTCATTGGTAAGTTGTCAGAAAACACTTAACGTTGATTTAGAGTCATTTTTACAAAAGTATTAAAATCAGAGAAAGCAAAATCGTAATCGAGGAAGGCGATCGAGCAGTACTGAGAAAAAGCGTCTGTTAAATTTCAAATGGCAAAGGCAACATTCAATAACAAAAATAGTAAAAAAAAATAAAGCGTGTGACCATGTGGGGCATTACAGACCACCCTCTAGCGTGCACCTGTGCACTTCATCAAGGGGCTTGTATGTGCAGGGGAGCAGAGGGCAACCCCACCCGGTGCCATGCTGTGTGCCGGCTACTGAAGGTGACGTCCACTATAGATGAAAGCCTGATTTCTTTCTCATGCCTATAAATTGGCGCCTCCGTGCCAGTCAGGCCTCTTAGGACCGCTCGCCTCCTCCAAACCATTCAAGTTACACCTGGAATAAAATATCTGCTTTTGGGGTGCTTCTTAAAGGATCTGCACTTTCTGTTGTTCTTAAAAGCCTGTTAATGCCGCATCTGCATCATATACTCAATAGTCATCATCCTCAGTGGAGATTAAGAGAAGAAGAAAGTGCACACAGGCGGCTCCAGAATCTTTCCAGACTCTGACCACACTGGCAGAGCATTTCTATTGCCCCTGGCCTAGAGCCGGTAGGATGGATGGTAACACAGTGGTTCAATGGGATTAGCATTGACTTTCTCTCTCTATTTCCCTCTGCCTCTTCCTGCCTCCTCCTCCTCCTCTCGGCCCACTTTGCAACGCAAAAACACATCCTGCCAGTTGCAGCTTTTGGCGAGTTAAGACAGTAATTCCATCCAAACTCTGTCATTCATTGTTCCGTGTGTTTACCATGTAGGAAGCTCTGGCAAGCAGTCCACTGTGTCATGAGAAACCAAATGAGAATATTAATTCCGATTTCCTGGTGTACAGATCACGGCTGACGGCTGGCACTTTCATCAAATTTCCAGGGAGCGTCCCAGCTGTGCTTTAAACCTGTCAGAGCAGCAAGGATTCATGAGAGACTGTGGATTAGGAAGTGAAAAACAGAAACAAGATCTCTGGGTTTTAATGCAAATGTTCCTAAAGTAAAGAGAAAAAAAAATCAGGAATACAAACAATGAAAGTTCACACAGAAAACAAACTGCTATGAAATAATGGGCTACTTTGTGTTAATGTAAGAGTGTGCTTTTATGAAGAGGCATTTCTGGGTGGAGTTCCCCTTTAAATACTGACCGACCCCTGAGGCTGTTTAAATCTAGGCTACCGCCATCACTGCCCATTGAAATGAAGCCAGCTTGCAATATACATTTTCGAGGATCAATTTTCCAGGCCAAATATGCTGAGCAAACACTTTCTGTTTATTCTCTCATATATTCGGCCACTACGACCAAAACGTTCCCCAAAATGAAGCTCCTGCTTCCATGTTCATGAAGTCATTTTCCTTTTCAAAAAGTTCAGCGTTCTATCCGTACCGTTTTATCCCAGAGTCGCTTGGCCATCCACCTGCTCTGGCGACACGATAAATGTACGGTAGTTTCCGTAACAACACGACCATTTTCTCCGCATTCTTTGGAAATGCAGCAATGCAAATGTGCTGAATCTCCCACACACCCTAAAAATACATCCTTTATTCTTAAATGCGGGCAGTAAGCCTGAGGCAGCATTCAGTAAAAGAAGAAGCACTAAATATTTGATCATCTTTCACTACTAAGATGGAATGGGACCATAAATGTGCCTTTTAGGGTCTTGCACCAGAACCGTTTGGACTTTGAGGATGCCACCGATCAGCTGTGTCTGGTCCACACAACTCACCCTGCGACCCCCCCCCCCCCCTTTTTGATGCACTTGACCACACCACAGTAGTTCCCTCCAGCTGGCCCAGATCGCTTGCGCTCTCATTCACTCCCCACTGCATTCATGCTGAGCACCTCCCGATCCATGTGCCAGAAATAAAAAGGCTAACACACACACACACAAACACACACACACACACACACAAATGCCACAAAGCACAAAGACAGCTGCAGTCTTAAAGTCACACACAGGCTAGGCTATGCTAGGGATCCAGACGATCCAGTTTGGGTTCACGACGTGATGCAGCACGAACAGAACCCTGGAAGATTACTTTGGCGCCGGGTGCAAATGACTAACAGAATTAACATGAAGCCACAGACAAACAGGCTGACAGTTACCCTTTCCTGCAGACTGTGGTCATATTCTCCACTGAAAGCAGAGAAATACAGCATATTTTACATGGAATATACAGTCATTCTTTAATGTTGTTGCTGACAGTTTACAGATAGGCACTTTTGTTGTAAACACAAGGATGTTTCCAAACGACTTGAATGTGATATTGTGTACAGTACGGTGATGCCATGATGGTGGAGTGAGAAGAGAAGAACAGGTGTCTTTATATCTCATGAGGGCCCGGAAAGGAGCACAAAGCTGACAGCAAGTCGCTTCTTTTGGTCTCCAGACACACTAGTCAAGGAGTTCCTGAGGGGACCTGAGCCAACTCGCTCCATTAGGCATTTGTTTTGTCTCTCATTCGAGGAGCATGTACAGACACAACGGACACGGAGAGTTTACAGGGAACACGAAAGGCAAGGAGAAATGCAGAGACATGCCCACCGGCATTCTGGGGCTTAAGCGTTAATGACACTGGCGGTGTATCCATTTATTTATTATCAACCCATGAGCAGCAAACCAGGAAATACACGCACCCAAATAATGAGTGTATAAATACTGTAGGCAGAAAGGGAGGACAACAGCAATGAAAGGAGAGACTGATAGAGGCGGCGCATGTGGAAGAGGAACAGGACGAGGGCCCGCAAACGGACAGGAGCGGCTTCGCAGGCACGCGACCGCGCGGGACGTGTCACGCGGGCGTCGCGCCCGCCTTGTTTACACTCACGTCCACGACGAAGGCAGGCACACAACAGCGAAGGTTCAGCCCAGAAGTGAGCAGAGCCAGACCACCGCAGCTGGATATCACCCCGCTGTGTGTGCGCCTGCCGTGCGGAAGAAAAAAAAAAAAAAAAAGATGCCAGAATGACAGGCGGTGAGGACAATAGCGCGAGCCCCATAACCGGCGCATTACAAGAAGGAGCTGTCAAAAACACATCATATACAGATGTGCAAATGTCAGAAACAGCGGTGCGCTATACCCAACTACATATACACACACACACACCTCATTGCATATATATATATATATATTTTTTTTTTTTTTTTGATATATCACACAATACCAGTTTTATCAACACCTTACCGTCCAAACACTGACTCGCGATTACATTTTCAAATGAGGTTATTCATCAAAGAAGCGCGTTTTTGTCTTCTATCCGTAGCTGCTTCTGATGCGCATCAGAACGCACACCTTCAGATGCTTGCGGCACTTGCGCTGAGCCGGTACACTTGGCATTAAATGTCACCCCCGCATGCTGACCGGCAGCGAAAAGGAAGCCGTCACTCACCTTCCTTGGGGTTCAGGGTTTCAACTCTGCCACTGTGCAGACCGCCTGTGCCATGCGAGAGAATAGAAGAGCCGCATCTCTAAGAGGAGAGCCGCTCAGCATCCCGCAGCGCCCCAGCATCCGCACAAAGACAGCTGCAATGCATGTGCTAGAGATCAATTAAGTCCTAGTTACCGCTGATGATAAAAAAGGACAGAGCATCAGATGTTTAAAATGAAGCCATGGGACCACTCGGCGTATTCGTGATGCTGGTTCAAAACTGTATTGTGCCCGATGATAGACTCCGCCTCAGATCCCCAGTCCAGGGGCTGTTCGCTTGCCTGACTTGGACCAATCGTCCAAAGCTGGGAAACCTCGTTCATGTGGAGTGTACCATCCTCCGGAAGGGAGCACGATGTGGTGGGAGAGACGCGTAAAAGCCGGCCGGGAGGAGGGGCGGCGGAGACGAGTGATGCCAAGAGAGAGGGCGCCTCACTTCACAGCCTGCTCTTCTGAGCTCTGCGGACATTCAGAAGGAATTTAATGCAGTTTTCCCCTACATTTCCGTTCTGTCCGAATATTATAAAGTGATAAACTGAGAAACCGGTCTGGGTAAGCTATTTATAATAGGAAAGTGCTTCGGAGTCGGGGAATGAAGCTAAAATTGCATTAAACTGAAAGACTTATTTCTACTCTTTTAAGTAACTGCCAATACAACGCTGAATATCGTGCTATGAAGACGATGGGTTCGAGTTTAATCCTGAACTGTGAACACAGGTTATTATCCCACTCCCTGACACCTCAGTGCGAGAAGCACTTGCACCTGGGGTGAGCTCCATGGAGTCTTCACAGAAAAGCTGCAGGTACAGTTGTGTTGCTTTTAATGAATCCAGGCTTTTCTTGCAACCAAAATATTCTGTTCTACAAATGCCCAATGAAAACGTGACTACGACCTACAGCTGTACCGGTGATGCCGTACCTTCTGCGTCTGCTCCTGCTCCATCTGGAAATGGTTTACCTTACACATCAGGCACTGGCATGGGTGACTTTAAAACAGACTGCTATCACGATAGTGATTCTGTTATCGGTGTTGAAACCTGTAGAAGTATTACCACTGCTTTTCTTCCGGAGGGATGCCAGAGCACAGTGCACATGAACCCAGATTCATTCAAATTAGAAGTGTCAATTTGCTCACATGGCATTTTTTAGACAACATGAAGAACTGTTAATTAATGATTACATCACTGGAGATCAAGGACCAGAACTGTGAATTCAAATTAAAAATCAATCAATCAATCAGTCTAATCCTATAAATCATCTTACAGAGGCATTCAGTAGTCAGTTTCTTGCAGGGCTTGCTAAAACACAAAAGGGATTTATTAATTTTTGTATAGTGGAACGTTGTTTTACTTTACAGCTAACACTTAAAAGCAAAGTTGAAACTGTTTAAGTTTCTAAGGCTAGAATCTACAACCCCAAATCAAAAAAAGCTGGGACGGTATGGAAAATGGAAATTAAAAAACCGCAGTGATTCTTAAGTTTACTTTGACTTTAATTTTATTGCAGACAGTATGAACCCAAGATATTTCATGTTTTGTCT
>JAACJT020022775.1:15150-31098 GCA_009936485.2 Gymnarchus niloticus | reverse complement strand
TGGTCTGGGACTCCCATCTCTTTAAGAACTTGCCACAATTTGTTGTGGTCCACACAATCAAAGGCTTTAGCATAACCTTATTACATACGTATTATTAAATACAGTGAGTCATCATGGGTCCTAAAAAGGTTAGTGATAGCAGCAAAGTGAAAAGGCAAGTTGTGAGAACCACGACAAAGGTTAAAAAAGAAATTATTGCAAAGCATGAGAGAGGTGTTTGCGTGTCTGATCTAGTTATCGAGTATAGCATGGCATGGCAATGACATCCCTCCTCTCCCTCCTCTCCATATTCAGTGGTCAAGACTCTCAACATTAAAGGTAAGCTCTCAATATTAAAGGTAAGCTGTATACAGTATACATAAATTTTAATTTTTACTGTACATTTCGTTTCCTTTTTGATAAATTTTCATTTACATTTCGTGTCATTTTTGTTTTTAAAGTGTTTATAGATTAAACAGTACATTAGACATTTACTGTATATAAGAAACATCAAAAAAGCAATCATGATTAATTCAATTTACATTATTTCTTATGGGGAAAAGCGATTTGGTTTTAAAACAAATCGGTTCTCGAACAGCCTTCTGGAACAAATTAAGTTCGAGAACCGAGGCATCACTGTACTTTTAAAAACTAAAAGAACCAAATGTCAAATGTTTTGAAAGCAGTTTGATGTAAATACAGGAGTGATATGTCTTTAGACTAGGAAATGAAAATACCAAGAATAGGCAGCCTTTCAGTTGATAGAAAGCATTTATTGCTTAATAATGAAAAACCAGTCTGCTTCCAAGAGCACTTCCAAATAATGTAACCCTGATACTCAGTTAGCCTTCAGGACCCACAAAGCTACATATTTTTTTGAAGCGGCTTTTGGACAGGTTCTGTATGAGTAAATTCCTGCATATTTTCTGATTGTTTGAATGCCATCATTCAAAAATGCAAGCGGCTGCTCTCAGTTGGCTTATGTGAAGAGGTCATGAAACAGCAGAAGGTCGCTACTCCTGCAGATGCCTCACCACAGCATTCTTCCTCAAAACCTAGCTTTATTTTAGTTTTTCATGTCCTCTGGCACTACAAGCTCTATCTCAGATCGCTCTTTCAAACTGATTTAGACGATCTCTCTTGGCTAGGTGCCAAAGTACTCTGTGAGAGCCTGTGTTTACTCACTGATTTCTATAGCTTTCTAGAAGTAAAAGCACTTCTCTAGGCACAGAAGTTACATCAGTTCAATTGCGATTAAATCTGCGGACCCAAAATCAGTTGCAACGTCTTCCTTTGGATAACAACTTAATATGCAAATGTCAATGAGCTGCTGTGAAAAAGAATTGAAATGTAAATTTTCAACTCGTTAAAAATGTGTTGAAATTCCTGGCTGTTCTCCACAGGTTGACATAGAGTTAGCGTACCTTTAAGTGACGGCCCATTTTATGTAGTCAATAATGGTCCCTTTGCCATGTGACAGCTGGTGTGATCAAAGGAAGACTAAGCTCTAATCAAGAATCGGCAGTCTCAGCTCGCAAACAATGTTTTACTTCGTTGTTGTGAATTTGTTCATTCCCTCTTGTTGTGCGGCTCTTAAATGCTGTTCACTTTAAGGTAAAATTTTGGTTCAATTTTCCTTTATGAATTTAAACATAACAAACCATCAAGTAATTGTACTTAAAGTTTTCTACTGTGACCTATAATGCATTTCAATCATATTCCTTATGAGTCTTGAAAATAGTTGGCAAATAAGAACGATTCCACTGTCTTAAAATGAAGTGAAAAATTATGGTGGTAAAAATCACATTAAGAAAGGTCACATCACCATATAATGATGCTATAATGTGGACTTTGGAATCAACGGAATTCAATTGTTTCTTTCGGCCCAAAGTCATCCTGGGAATTCAGTTGTTCTTTTAAAAATGCGTTTTGACCCATTCCAACGTAGTATTGACCAGCGAACAAATAGGGTTTATGATGATTTTTTTGGTGGCCTTTCCAGCTTCCTGCATATTTTTGGGGTAGAAGAAATTGAATTTTAAATTTGCAAAGTACATTAGCCAAGCTTTGTTTTAGCAAAATGTGTGTGATTTGATAATACAAAATAACATTATATGTGCATACTTCCAGCTATGGTACCTTATTCTGCCTGCCAATGGCTCAGCCAATAAACAGAATACCCAGAATACCAAAGTAGCAGACATTTTCTGCCTAGGTTTTATCATAATAATTCCTTTTCAACTGTTAGGGGGACTGAGATATTTTTAAATAAACACACCAACTTTTAATTAGCAAGTACTTTACTTCCATACCCGTTCATGTTATTGCCGTATTTTTTCAATTCCTTATCACATGTGAATTTCTGAATAGCTGAAGCAACTAGCTGTAGAAAGTAGGTTTATGAAAGATATAACTGAAGGAAATTTCAATCAATCTTCCCACTTTAATAGAGTTTCTTCAAAATTAAAATGGTTAGGTAATCTCAATGTATAAAAAATTGAAGGAATCCATTACACTCATTCCTCACCAGGTATATAACTTGCAGTGGTTGGAAAAAAAATGCATTTCTCCAAATCAAACAAGCAATCTTCTCCAGTAGCAAAATTCTCTTCTTCAGCTCGACGATTGGGCACATTGCTTCTGTCACACTAGTCTTAACTGACCAGTCCTGCCTCTACTGTGGTCTGATTTGCCTGACGTCAGGACCTGTTAGAAAATTGGCACAGTCAGCAACTGTGTGTGTATATATATATATATATATATATATATATATATATAGCATGCTTAAGCTCTGAGGATGGCAAAAACAATCACATTGCATGCAGACTTGGCAGCAAGTAGAATATTGGCAATATGTTTCCATTTTAAATGGTTATGGGGCTGGGAAAACTTGGCAAAAAGGACATATCTAAGTGTCTTGGGACTAGAGTTAAACTGGCATGCAGGTTCATTTATGCTATCCCCAAGATTGTTCTAAACTTTATTAATTGCAATCAGACCTGCTCTGGATTTTAGGCATATTCATTTTTTGAAGTTGACGTACCTATTACACATAAGTTTATTAAATTTATCAGGTAAAAAAGCAATACTTTCTGTTTAATTCAATTCCACTGTATTTCTATAGCGGCTTTAACAAGGAGCATTGTCACAAAGCGTTACACAGAACCTTGAGCCCAAAGCCTGAGGCAAGAGTGGCAAGGAAACTTAGCATAGAAAAATGACGAATCCATGGTAAAAATCAGACTCCTCTGGCCTGTGCCAACAGTACAAGCTGACATAATTTAGTGTGACATTAATTCAGGCAGATGATGGCGTGGCACAAGTAGGCAAACACATTGTGGAGTAGGCAGGATGGTAGATAGTCAGGTAAATGGGCAAATGAGATGGCTTAGGCAGACGGCAAACAGCTGGGGTGTAGTGGCAGAGGCAGGTGGCAGCCAGGTGGGGGGTCCCCTTGTATCCAGACCCTCAAATGGTTCACCCCAGATGGGGTGAGTGTGTACCAGACGAGCAGCAATGCAAGAGAGCAGAGTGAGTTTCATACAAATGATACCTCTGACAGGATTATGTATGGCACCGTAACTAGGAGATAGAAGTCTGGTTTGAAAGACTGAGAGTGAGTCTGAATCCTGCACGTTTGCTGGAGGACCACTCCAGAGCTGTGGACCTCGAGATCTTGAAGAGAATGCTCCGCAGCCCAACGTAGCCCTGCTCTCTCTCAGATCTATTAGATAACCTGCCCCATGAGTGAAAAGCAAATGAGGATAGTTGAATGAAACTAAAAGATTACACACGTACTCTGGGGTAAGGGCATGCAAAGCTTTTTATGTTAGTAATATTAGCATGAAATCAATATGAAATTTAGTAGTAAGTCAATGTAATGCTGACCAAACAGGACGTACATTATCATATTTCCTAGCTGCGGTATAAGAAGTGTAAGATTCTGCATCAAACAATGTCTGTTTAAGGACCCAGAGAAAATGGAGTGTTACAATAGTCCATTCTGGAAACTATTAATGCATGGATTAGTTTTTCTACACATAGGCAGCATCTTCCTAACGTTAACAAGGTCTTGTTGCAACATTTCCAACATGAGCATCAAAAGACAGGCCTGATGCCCCTTTTGCACCTACATGGTGCTGGTGCCGGTCTTGAAGTCAGTGCCCGACCTGCTCTGGAACCAATCACACCGGCTGCATTTCTACTGCCTACAGTGCCAAATTTGATGTAGCGACTGCATCATGGATGCGCTGATGTGATATTCTGCTCAAAAGTACTGGATTGATTACTGAGAAAAATAAAGTTATAATCTTACATGATACACGGGTTAGCTGATCGTTTCATGTTCATGTTGCCAAACCAGCATTTCATCTCATAATTGTTCCCTTAGGCGATTGGTGTATTTGTTACACATTTAGAACATTTTTAGATGGCTGCATTGCATATAAATGGCGTAAAAGTTGTTTAAATGGAAACAAAAAGACTTTTGAATTGGCATAGGCTGATATTTAAGGCTGTCATTAGATTCGGAGATGAAAAATGGTGTCAAGCCATCCCAAATCCAAAGACAAGTCATTCGTCGTCTTTACCCAGTTCAAAGAAATTCAGATCAATCCTTATTGTTAAAAGACCGTGACCCTATATGTTTGCTAATGGAGATATTTGTTACATGTATTTGCGCTGTTTGTCCCACCCCTCAGTGCTTCATGTCACAGTTTTCCTGGTTCCAGATCAGCAAGCTTTTGGTGTGGGTTTCTGAAAGGTATGGCACCAGCACCATATCGTTGGAAAAGTAGCAGCTGTCAGCTATGACTCTAAGATTTTTAACAATTGTTCTAAGGTTAACAGAAAAGTGGAAGTCATCAAGCATAACTCAAGATGGTCTAGGGCCACGTGACAATAGTTCTTTTAAATGAGAGTTTAGTTGGAGAAAGTTGACTGTGGACATCTGACTCTTTAAATCTAATAAACAGCCATGAAAACCCATCCGGTTTGAAGGTATTGTTGTGTATCATCAGCATAACAATGGATGCCACTGGCTGACATTCTAATAACATCACTGAGTGGCAGCATGTACAGATTATATTTTAATGGGCCCAACACTGATCCTTATGGGACACCAGACTTTATTCTGGTAGACTCTGAGGATTTGTTTTTTATATGAACAAACTGGTAGAGGCCAGTAAGATAAGACTGAAACCAGGACATGGTCTGCCCTTTAATACCAACTAAAGATTCTACTGTAACTGATCCAAAAGAGTATCACCGTGTCCAGTATTGAATACTGGAGGGAAAGATGCCAGCAAGGACAAACATTCATGGTCAGGGGCTGTAAGCAAGTTATTCATTTACTTTCAGGCCTTGTGCATGTAAACAAGCAGCATGGCTTAAAGTGGAGAATCTCTATTAGGTTTACTTGGGGGTGTATTATGTAGTATCTAACCCACTGAATTACCTGAAGGAGCCATAAGAACTTAGCTGGAAAGGCATTGCAAATGTTTATGAAGATGGGAAAGTGGGTGCAGCCATCTTTGGCCATTTCTAAAATATGTATTTGAGGCTTGGCACAATATTACCAAGTCCCTTGAAAGTGTTAGATGCCCTTTCCTTTTATGGTGAACAAGGTCAGCCATTTTCAGTGTTTAGCCTAATTATTTCTTCCATGCTGTTAATTAAAATGCCATTAAACCATTGCAAATTGTTCAGATTTCATATGTTTTTTAATCTCCTGTATCACTTGACTATAATATTTTTATGTATTATCTTAATTATTCAGTTGGTATGATTTCAGAATTGAAATATTATGTTGTATTGTATTTTCAGATGCACAATGTTAATAGAATTTTAAAAGCCGTTTTTGCCATTTAAAAAATGCATTATTATATTCATTGTAATTTGCACAGCCTAATTACTGAATACTTCCAATAGTTTAACTTACCACCATTAAAACTTTGAGGGGAAAATTATTTTATGCCTGTAATGGCCACAAGTAAATACTTGTATGTGTTTGCATAAATAAGTAGTCATTTCTGAGGTTAAGTCAGGACATCAGTGTGGATTTTGTAATATGCCTAATTTATAATCACTTTTATGCATAACCATGTATTTATAACGTGAAGCCTCTGACTGCTAAGGAATAATGAAAAAATATAGCAAACACTGTATGTTGTAATGACATTTTTGATACACTTGATCCAATGTAACTTTTAAGGTTATAATATCCATTTCTAATATCTACTTCTACATTTCTATTAATAAAGTCAGCATGTAAGTGTAATCTATATAATCTGTATTAAGATAGTAAATAAATAATTTGAGTTAATTTATTCAGGACTGATTTAAATGTGCTTTAATTCACCCTTTTTCAGAGTAAAACATTCTTATTTACATTTGTAATTAATCGTGCCCTACAGACATTAATCAACATCTAAAATTCATCTGGTAGATAAAAGTGTAGAAGAAAACTGTACTGTAAAATAGTACATTCATTTAATAAGGAAAAGCTAATAAAGCAGAGGAGACAGCATTTCTGGGTAGATTGAAATGGATGTCTGCCCTGATCAAAGGAGCACTTTCGGAGCTGAGGGATTTAAGCTATTGTACATTCTGACGTTTTGAAGCATGGATCTGGGACAGTCAAACTAACACCACTCCGCTGCTGGCTACCTTGTCTGGAGATACTAGTGAAGCTCTGCTGCACTTTGCATTTTGTTGTGGAAAGTTCTTTTTCAGAAATGGCATTCAATAGCAATACCCCCGGGCAATAGACCACCCCATACTCAGAGGACCTTATTCAATTTTATTGAATTAGTTTTTTAATGTAGTAGCGATCATACAATGGTTATCCTAAAGCCTTTACAGAATTTATCACTCTTTAGTGTAAGAAAACTTGCAGCCTTGGACTGATTCTGAATCATGTTTAAGAAACGACATAGCTTGTACGTCTTTTTTTCCACCTCTTAAAAGGGAAAGCCAAGTAATACATGCAATTTTTTTACTCGTTAATCAGCAAATAATGGTTAATATAACAAATATAACATGCCATTCAGTGAGAGGCGATGGCTCGCCAACTTTATCCATTTGCCATTTTTTCATTACTGTAATAGTGACATTAAAATGATTGAAAATTATATTAAATATTCCTCTATTAGCTTAATAAAAAGTATGTAAATAATTACAACATAATGAGATAAAGAAACATTTAGACCATCATCAATTACTGTTTTCATTTACTGAGACATGCAAAACTGTCCAGTAAAGTTCAGCAAATTGACATTTATATCCCAACCAGTTCCTATAAACCTAACAGAGATAAAAAATTAATTGTAATTCAAATTCGGATACTGTGCAGAATAGACTAGTGATTTGGAGTGATGTGTGGTTCTGCAGGTTAGGTGTTTGTGCCTGGGTCCAGATGGTTGGAGGTTCAAATTAGTAATGGGAAAAATTCGTTCAGGATACTCCCACCTACCCCAGGTGTTGAAGCCTCATTTACCGCCAGCATTGATTGGTTAGTTCAGGATACTCCCACCAGATATGGGTTTTGAAGCCTTATTTGTTCCATCACTAGTTCAAATGTCATAGCCCTTCAGGGTGATCATGTGTCTGTTGGGCTCTGGAGTAAGACCCTTAGCTCTGTGGCTCTAAACGTACTGTACACTGGCTGACCCTGTGTTCTCACCCCAATAACCTGCTCTCATGAGAGCAAGATGGAATATGTGAAAACTCCTTCATTTCCTCCTCTGTATGAATCAAAAATAAATTTTCTGCCATTCTATTGTATATGATTTTCATTTCCATTCAAACCTATTATTTGCATTAATAATGTATGCGATTCTGTATTTTTTATCGTCCCTGAATGCTCTTATCTCATAAATAGGTCTGCAACCCACACAGATGTTGGAACATGGAAGGATTGTTTTGAATCTTCTGGATTGATAGCTGTTCCTCAGAAACATGTTGTTGACATTGTCACATTTCATTTTTAAAAGTTACAATATCGATAAATTGCTAAATTTGAATAGTAACAGCAGCAGTATTGTCTTGAATTCGGAATGCCATGTTATCTTTTCTCATTTTTAGCAGGTAGCGAGAGGGTGGGGGCTCACTCTTCTGACAGCGCAGCAGTCGATTTCTCCTCCCTCTTCATCTGTCACAACTCAGAAGATCTCTTCTTTCATTGCATCCCATAGAAGACAACCTAGGCATTCAGAGTGTCAGTGCCTTTACCTCTCATCTGAGAGTCCAGTCTTGAAAACCATCTATAATCTAATCTTGCAACAGCCGGTCAATATCACAGGTGCTAGTGGGATTCCTCTGTTTTATTTTCTGAAACAATTCCTGTTGTGTGCGAAATAGCTGGTGGACTATTTCTAACTGGGTTTGTCTGTAACTAAGTCATTCAGTGCAATATTCTAGCTTAGAGTACACCAAACAATGGATATATACACTGTATTTTTTATATGTTTCTGGATACAATTAAAATCTTATATTGTTCCATTCAGATTATTAACACTCAAATCTACTACTATCAGTTTTTAACTTCTCAACCCGAGATGAAATTAAGCTCGTCACGCTCCAAATTATAGTATTACGATTATGTTTGATGTATTTTGGGACTCAAAGAACAACTTGGAAGCCAATCTGAACTGGATGAGAATTTTGGAGTGCAGTAGAACAATGATGTTACTTTGTGCTCTCCCACTTCAGTAAGTATCATATAAGCGTTCCTGGTATTTCAGCTTCTCTGCATATGAACAATCACTCACTTGAAAGGGGAATCTTCCATCTAGTAGCACGCAAATGTACACAAGTACATTTTATTTTTTTTTATTTCTGGCATTCTCTAAAATTCTTTTTTATTGCTTTTCTACTTTTTAAAATGCCCATAAAGCACTTTGTAAACCCTGTGGTTGAAACAGTGCTATATAAACAATGATTGATTGATCGATTGATTGACTGATAAGTAGGTAGGCTGGGTTTTTTAAGCACTAGGATCTCTTGAATCTCTTTTGCTAATAGTAGGAACATCCATCCAGTTCCCAAATTGCTTAATTCTATTCAGGGTCAAAGGATTTTATTGATGCCATAGAGTCATTTGAATTTTCTAGCTCTTTTTTGGTAGGTCCTTTTTAATCTATGCTCACTAAAAATTATTGGACATATCAGCAACAAAATGGTTACCAGATGAACTGGTTGTTAAACAAAGTCAACCATTCTTCGATTTTCCAAACTACTTATCCTATGCAGGGTCACAGGGGCCTGAATCCTATCCCAGCCTTTGGGCGCATGGGGGGTTACACCCTGGATGGGGTACCAACCCATGGTAGGGCACAGTCACACAAGTACTCACACACCTAATCACACGTCACGGACAATTTTAGTTAAGCCAATCAGCCTACAATGCTTGTCTTTAGACTGCGGGAGGAAACCTTCGAAGGACAGGGAGAACATGCAAGCTCCACGCCCACTGAGCCAGAGGTGGCATTTGAAACCCCAAACCTGGATGTACAAGACCACTGTGCCCCACCAATAGTAACAGCACTAGTGGTTATAAAACACCTACATTCCAGTTCACTTAGTTCAACATTCCTGCAACAGCACTGTCCATTGAATGGAATGAAGACCAAAAAAAAATGTAGGTGTTATAGTGGCAAGTCAATGTTTGCCTGTCAACAGCTCAGGGAGTTTTTTGAGCTCCAATAGAAACAGTTCTGAGAGGCACATCATTAGAGAAAAATGCTTTCACAATTTTTCAGCTTGTTGCAGAGTCACATCCAGGGAACAGACCGCTGCTAGCATCAGACAAATACTTTTACATGGCATGAACGCATTTGGAACCAAAGGTACATAATCATCAGGACCAAATCCCTTTCCAATAAATTGCTTTAAGAGCAGCTCTTAACTCGCGGCAGGTAGACTCATTTTAGTGTGTGCGTCAAGGCGATTTCATCTACCATGAATACATATATTATGGGTGTGCACACTTCCCAGTCCTTCCCTTTGCCAGCATCAGCTATTATACCCAAGCATTATGCGCCCGTAGGAAATTTCATTATAAATCCATAAATAAGCATGCAGTTAATGGGAGTGCCAGAAGGATTCAACCTGATGTTTTTCATTGAATCCAAAATAGAATTAATGTGGAAATCTAACAAACCACTGGAGATTATTTTGGAGTCACATATGCACATAGCAGGCAAATAAAGTGATGACTGGACTCTACAGTGAAGTTTCAAATTGAGACAACATAATATTTAAATCTCTGCCTCCAATAAATATTGTACAGTATAGTGTACAGTTTTGCTTTATTGTCATCTGCTTTTCCCACCTATCTTCTAACTACTCGTCCTGGTCACGGTGATAGACCCTCTCGCAGGCAGCATGGGCCACAAGATTAGGATTCACCCTGAATGTGATGCCAGAGTATTGCAGGGCGCATACTGTACACATGCAGGGGCCAATCTGGAGATGCCAATTAGCCAAATAGGATGTAAAAAGTTTGTGAAACCTTTACAATTACCTGAATTTCTGCATTAATTGCTCATAAAATGTCATCTAATTTTCATCTGGATCAGTAATAGCCAAACACAATCTGCCTAAACTAATAACGCAGAAACAATTCTACTTTTCATTACTTTATTAAACACATTATTTAATCATTTATGGTCCAGGCTGGAAAAAGTATTTAATTACTGGCAGACTCTCCTTTAATAGCATTAGCCTGCAATTCTAGGACAATGGAGGTTTTAAGCTAATTTGCACTGAAAGACTTCTTATAAAGGCTCAGTGATGTTTAAATCTGCTGACTGGGTTCATCATGTTCAGGAAACCACACCTTAATTTGTTTAAATTGGTGTTAGGGGACATTATCATCTTGGAACATGGGAACACTGTGAGGGAGCACAATGTGTACAGGGTTCTTGAAAATGCCCTCACATTCCTTGGTCATTACATGATTAGGAATAAGCAATTGCTAGCCCTAAAGACTTGTATGAATTGACTGCCAAAACTAGCAGAATTCGGTTGAACATTGCTTGAATTTCCCTAAACGTAAACCCATCTGGATAGATGATTAACAGTGAATGGAGACTTATTAGACCATAGTAATCTATAGTAATAGAACAAATTAGGCTTCAAGACCTGTGGTGGCACCAGCATTGATTCGTTAGTACAGGATACTCCCACCCAACATGGGCTTTGAAGCCTTATTTATCCCATCGCTATAATCTATCCATTTTCCACCATCTTATTCTGGTCAGGGACATTGGTGAGCAGAAGTCTATCCCAACATATTGCTTTTCTCAGTTGTTCAGGGCTCCTTTCACCATCTATTGTCTTTCTGCATTGGCCTTGGGTACAGGGGACATTTGAAAGGCTCTTCTGCCATAATTCCCAGCTCTGTGAAGCTTATCGCATACCATTTTTGCTGAGTCTATGGTTAAGAGGTGCTGATTCAGTTCTGTGGTCATTTCTGAGGTTGGTTTGTTCAGCAGCCGTCCTGTTAATTGCCCATCAGTGAGCTTGGCATGCAACTGCTACTCCGCTGATTCCTTTTTTTGAAACGCAAAATAATTTTACAGTTTTTCTGATTGTTGTACTTGCAATTTTGCCACTGAGTCATTGGCCTCTTTAGAACGATGTTGCCTCATGTTGGATTGAAACCTTATGGATGAAAGTGTCAAGTGTCAGCCATCTTTGATATTTCAAACATACTGTAATTGTCATAATATAATTCACCTTATAAGCTGCGATTTAGTTATGTAGTTATTAAGGTCCTTTTCCTGTAGCTGTGTTGACTCCCTGCCTATGTAGGTAAACATTCTGCATTTCAGGGTAAACACTGACACTCTGGTAGATTGCTCTTACAGTATCTCCATCAAGGTCTATAGAGTAATGGGTAAACCTCACTTTGAGTAAATATACCATGTGGCCAAAACTACATTGTAAGTGGACACCCCTAGTGGAATCAGATGATTAAGCCAAAGTTATTGTTAACACTGATGTATAAATAAGCACACAGCTATATAATCTTGAGCAACAACCACTGGCCATAGAATGGATCATACTGATGATGTTAGTGACTTTCAATATGGCACCATCATATTACAGATCTGTCATAGCACAGCTCCATCCATCCATCCATCCATCCATCCATCCATCCATTATCTGACTGCTTATCCTGGACAGGGTTGGGGTGGGGGAGCTATCCCAGGCAGAATATAGCACAAATCTAGGGGTATGCCATTGACTGGAATGCCAGTCCATTACAGGGCATTAATGCAGGAGGCAGTTCCTCAGATTTCACATTTTCACATATAGTTACCTAACTGCAGGGGCAACATCATTATGCTAGTAACATATTTTTCTGTATTTTCTGGAAAATTCTTTTAGAGGCCAGGGGGTCCACTTAAACAACTGGTTTCACATCGGCTGGATTATTAGATCATTTATGTCAGGCTCAAAGCAATTCTGAGATTACACATTAAGCTGCATCAAAATGCACAAGTTATTTCTACTGCAATTTTTTTTTTTACTTTCTGCTTAAATCAAAACAATCCATATCTTAGATTACGGACTCTGTGTAGTGCTAAGATTTGTGTATGAGATCCTGTATTTGGTTTTGTATTGTTTACTGGGGCCATGTCACCAACAGAGTCATCTGGGTCTGTGTTATATTTGCCATTGTCTCAAACCAGATTACTGTTAATTACACACAGGCAGAAGAGGACAGTCTTTCATATGGGGCATAGCAATGGCTTTTTAGCTTAGTGCAGGTCCATTCTCCCTGTTTATACCCCCCCCCCCCCCGGTTTTGTTTATTAATATTAGATGACAAGGTCCGAATTTACCACACAGAATCACGTATGACACAGACATCCAATGCTGGACTAATTCACACAGGTCCATTCATTAGATTCCTAATAAGATGAACAACAAATAGCTTGGAGAATTGTTTAAACCCCTTCACAATCACAGAATTTTTTTGGAATACTGTGTACTGGGGTCCATTTTAAGGAAAATAAATAAAATACGGATGCACATGGAAAGCAGAAATAAATCGTGATGGCTGATTTGTTGGTTTTTGACTGAAATTGTGATAACTCTAAGGGTACTGTGCCTGGTGCTGGCACAGGAAAAGCTGCAGGGCCAGATGGAATCAGCCCTAAGGTGCTGAAGACATGTGCCAGCCAGCTCTGCAGGGTCCTACAGTAGGTCTTCTCTGTCTCCATGTGTCTGCAGTCAGTGCCCCAGCTTTGGAAGACATCTTGTGTGGTCCCAATTCTAAAGAAAGGATGTTCCAGCTCCTTTAAGTACTTCAGACCAGTTGCTGTCATTTCACGTATCGTGAAGACCTTTAAGAGGCTGGTACTGAAACAGTTTCGGCCACTGGTAACAGACCACCTGGATCCCCTGCAGTTTGCCTACAATGCACACACAAGTGTGGATGATGCTCTGATCCACATACTCCACAAAGCCTACTTCCACCTGGAAAAAGCAGGCACTGCAGTCAAGATCATGTTCTTTGACTTCTCCAGTACCTTCAACACAATCTTGCCTCTCCTGACTGGGGAACAAGCTCAGCTCAATGTAGCTAGATACCCCCACACTCTCCTGGATCATAGACTACCTGACCAACAGATGACATTTTGTGAGGCTCTGAGACTGTGTTGGAGATGGTGGTGAGCAACACTGGGGCACCCTGGGAAACCATCCTACCACCTTTCCTGTTCCCCCTCTCCATGTCAGACTTCCAGTACAACACCAGCTATTGCCATCTACAGAAGTTCTCAGATGATTCCTCCATTGTAGAATACATCAGCAGTGGAGATAAGTCAAAATACAGAGAAGTATTGGAGGGCTTTGTCTTGTTGTGCAGGAAGAACAACCTGCAGCTCAACTTCAGAAAGGCAGAGGAGTTGGTGGTGGACTTCTGGAGTGAGATGGAGCACCTGAGACCAATCGCCATCCATGGGGAGGAAGTGGAGGTGGTACAGTGGTATATGCACCTGGGGGTCAACCTGAACAATAAACTGGACTGGGCAGACAACACAGCAATGCTGTACAAAGGAGGCCAGAGCAGACTCTACTTTTGGAGGAAGCTGCGGTCCTTTGTTGCATGCAATGAGCTGCTGAGGATGGTTTATCAGTTCACAGTGGTCACTGTGCTTTCCTTATACTGTGGTCTGACCTGCTGGGGAAGCAGCATCAGTTTGCGCGATGCAAAACTCCAGAACAAGCTCATCAGGAAGGCAGGCTCCACCTCAGGACTGACCCTGGACCCACTGGAGGCAGGTGTGAAGAAGACAATGATGACAAAATTGAATAACACTATGAACAATTCTGTCCATCTCCACCAGGGGGCGCTCTCTTGGAATACCTTTAGCCACTGGCTCATTCAAACAGGGTGTGCTAAGAAGCACAACTGTCATCAGGCACCACAAAGCCTCCTCCCTACCCCCAGCCATCAAGTACTACAATACCTCCTCTGATCATGCCTCCCCTTTCCCCCACCCCACCCACATCCATTTTAACATCGTCTGATTTGTTGGTTTTTATACTGCAATTGTATAGGTCCACTGTATATAATCATCTATTAATTAGATTTTTATTTTTGCTAATGTTTATTCATTTCCAGTATAATTTGTTTTGATTATGTGTATTGTCTTTGGTTACTGTATACAGAAGAATTTCCCTATGGGATGAATTAAGGATCTGTTGTCTTATCTTCAAATATGCATATTCATATAATCACCGCTCAACATTTACACTTGCCATCTACATTGAGTATTACCATAAAGGCTATTGTTCATTTAACATGTTGTTTCATATTCATTCAGAAACTGTACAGTATATAACATAAAGTGCTTCACAATACTATCTCCAACATCAGGGCTAATCAAAGATGACTGCCTCTGCTAAATGTTTACTTTTTGCACTCTCAGTGTACATCAACAAAACCAAGACATTATAATAACAATTATGTATAACAGCAAAAAGCTCATCCCGCGTATATATTTATATAATTTGTCAAAATTTAGATGCTTGGATCAACACTGATTTGCAGTTTCTGTAAAAATGTATTGCAGTATTTAAAGACAAATGCAAAGCCTGCATATAGCATTTACATAATACACGTTAAATTAAATATAATGGTTAACAACAGTAGCATGTCAAACAAAATGCTTACGATGCTCAGCAGTATAGTCGTGATTCCTTGACCTGTCACTTCCTGATTTTATTTTTTAAAGTTCTTAGTATTTGTAATTGTACAGACTATTTATGATTCTTCGCTTTTGAATTTAAACTCCATTCCTTATGCAGTTTATTATTTAATTGCCTCTCATACTGACATTAATGCCACATAAACCCAGTAGGCAGTGACAGTGCGGCTCAGTGAGCAGCACTGTTTCTTTATACTTCCAGTGTTGGGGCTTCAATTCCACCTTTGCTCTGGGAGTGGGTAGCATTTGCATGTCTGCCCTATGCTATGATTCTGCTCTTTCCGATCTGGATAATCCAGCCAAGGGTTAACACTGTAATTTGGTATATCAGCAGTCAGATACACTAAATTACTTTAGCATTGAGGAAGCAATGTCAATAAAGCACCCTATAGATCAGATGCTTCTGTAAAATATATATATTTATACATATATGATGGCACGCCAAACAGGAAATACTGAATGATCTTTGATACATATTGAATGAAACCTGATATATATTGAATGAATATCGATATATATTGAATGAAACCTGATATATATTGAATGAATACCGATATATATTTTATGAAACTTGATATATATGGAATGAAACCTGATATATATGGAATGAATACCGATATATATTGAATGAATACCAATATATATATATATATATAGAATGAAACTCAATATATATTGAATGAATATCGATATATATTGAATGAAACCTGATATATATTGAATGAATACCGATATATATTTTATG